>JAUZST010001407.1:0-18562 GCA_034779995.1 Parotocinclus haroldoi | reverse complement strand
TTTGTACGTTCGCTATACGTGTAAATCGTACAATAAAGGTTTAATAAACATTTAATATGTTACATAAATTATAGCATGTCCTGTCTAATAACATAGGGCATGTTCGATTAATCGTACCAGCCGGTTATTAGGACCAGAACCATCCCGTCCCAATGTGGTCCCGTTAACCGGATTCGACTGTACTGTTATTGCTAAACACGTTTCATACAGATAAATGTTGATTCCATATCCTGTAAATCACTTTTATTTGACAGATGTTGACCCAAATATAAAGGACGACTCCAAATTCCATTAAAAAACAAAACATTCAAAAAAACAGATTCTTTCCTGTTGGCTCACTTTTATTCTTTATTATTCGAGGTCTGAAAGCAGAGCTTCTTCTCCATTATTTTGACCCTGCTGCCGTTTACAGCTTTTGTTAACTTTGTGGGAAATGCAAGCTAATTCAATTCAATTAAATTCAAATTTATTTATATAGTGCATTCACGGAGGAGCATTGTCTCAAAGCAGTTTTATAACATTATATTATATTATCTTAAAAGCCTGGGGCGACAGTGGCAAGGAAAATCCCTAAACGTTGTAAGGAAGAAACCTTGGGTGGACCAAGACTCAAGAAGAGACCCATCGTCCATGGATGGCCTAGATGTTAACTGAAATAGTTAATAGTTTTAGCCCATTTTAGTTCTTATAGGTCATGTGACCTACATGGGCGTTTACCGAACACCAAGCCTCACGTTTCAGTGTCCCAGCGTCTAAAAATGTATTCATGACCTATTCAAGTTTGAAAATCAGCCAGACAAATGTTAGACAGACTAGCTTTTGTTTAAAAAAAAATTAATTTGCACATCATTCAAGGATCAAACGTGCTTCCCGTCTGGAGTTCAGGGATTGGACTAAAGCTCACCTGTTGAAGTTCTCCTGTACGAGGTTCTCGTTCATGTACTTCAGCTCTTTCTCCAGATACCTCATCAGAGGCTCAACAGCCTAGAAGAGGAACAGATTAATGGGACAGGCGTTCTTCCCTACCACGCGGACTGAGCGTTATGACAGAGACGTACGTCTTCTGTGGATCTGGAGGGGAGGCGGTGCCGAGTGGTCATCTGACGGATGTAATTCTCCATGTCTTTGTGCAGCTGGGAACAGACAGAGACAGCCACGCAAAGTCATATGCACTCGCATATGAACGTCGGATCAGCCAGTCGAGGCGGGTATCGTTTAAGCCCCAGCCGACCCGAGTACTGTTGCCGGCCATGTGCGCCCCTTTACCATTATGGGCACGGTTTACCCGATAGCTGTGGGATAGTTTACCTTTTGGCTGAGTGTATCGACGGCTGAGCGGATCTCCCGGTTTAGGGCAGCCTGTGTGTGCTGTAGCTGAGACGGGAGCGTGTTCTGAAACTGCGGATCCCCGATTACGGTCCTCGTCCTCTCCCGAAGCCCCGCCCAGTGCAGTTGCTGGGGCAGGTTGGTAAGAACGGAGCGCAGATGCTCCAGATCGTTCACCACCACGCACAACTACGGACAGAGAGCACAGACGCACGGCAATCAATACACTAAACGGGCAAAAGCACTGGGACACCTTCACATTAGCGCCTATAGGTGTCAGTATGGAGTTCTTGCCTGCGGCTTCCACTCTTCTGTTGAAGCCAGACCGCATGACCTTGAGGTGCTTGATTTTATACACCTGTGACAATGGAAAACTCCTGAACTCCATGACTGTGTGAGGTGTGTCCCAATACTTATGGGTCGCCACGTGGTTGCCGTGTTGTTACTTGTGTTGTGTCTAAGGTGGTTACTATGGTGTTGCTATGTAGTTGCTAAGCAGTTGCCATGGCATGTCAGATGGCTGCTATGGTGTTGCTACATGGTTGCTAGGGTGCCCCAGCTGGTAGCTATGATGTTGCTAGACGGTTTCTAAGGTATCCCAGGTTAGTGCTATGGTGTTGCTGGGTGGTTGCTAGGTGGTTGGCACGGTGCCCATGGTTATGCCGTTGCTATGTAGTTGCAAAGCGGCTGCCATGGTGCGTCAGATGGCTGCTATGGTTTAGCAGGCGGTTGTCATGGCATTGCTATATGGTTGCTAGGGTGCCCCAGGTATTTTCTAAGGTATCCCAGGTTAGCGCTATGGTGTTGCAGGGCGGTTGGCATGGCGCCCATAGCTATGGTGGATACTATGTAGTTGCTAAGGTATTTCAGATAGTTGCTACGGTTTACCAGGGGGTTGCTATGGTGTTGCAATGTAGTTGTGAAGTATTTCAGATGGTTTATATCATGCAGCAGGTGGTTGCTATGGTTACCGCGTGGTTGGTGAGGTGTTAGTAGTGCATTTGTGCCACAGTGATATGAGAAGGGTGCTTAAACTTTTGCACCACATTCATTCCCATGGGAAAAATATCATGAAAAAAAAAGCGATACGCGCACGCGTGCAGAGCGGTCGCACAATCAGGCTGAAACACGGCATAAATCTCGCAGAAAGACACAAATGAAAAGAAAACCCCATGATAATAAAAGCCACAATAAAATACAAAAAGAAAAGACTCTAACTACCATCACATCCATGGATCAACGGACCGAGATTCATTAGGGAACTGGGAGTTCCAACAATGGTTCAGGTAAGCAGCTACACACTCGAGAAGGAAAGAGAAGAAAAGAGAGAGAGAGAGAGAGAGGGTGAGAGAGAGAGAGGGTGAGAGTTTTAATTAGTGTGTTAGAAAGTTGACGTCACTCCGTTTGGCTCACCATGTTGACGGCACTGCCGGGGTCACAGTTCTCCGAAAGCTCCTTTACCCGAGCTTTCAGCAAACGACAGTACATCATGGCCACCTTACAAATATCCTAACACACAGGGAAAGGGAACAGATCTGCATTAAACATAGCATTAACTAAATACAACATTATACCATTGGTGTGTGTGTGTGTGTGTTCACCTCAGTGACTTTAACCATAAGCATGAACCCTTCCTCTGAGTCAGGCCAGCTGAGCTGTTCCCAAAGCTGCCGGATTGGCTGCAAACACGTAACCAAATCCACCACTGACGAACTGTGCTTAACAGGTACTGACCCACCCTGTAGAGGCTGCAGCTGCACACACACACACACATACACACATACACACACACACACACACACACACACACACATACACACACATACACACACATACACACACATACACACATACACAAGTACACACAGTAAAGCTTTGCAGTTACCATATGAGGTACAAAAAGTGGTTTAATTGAAGCTGGTCGACTTGTTGACACTCCTGATACAGAACATTAGGTGTGTGTGTGTGGGAATGGGACACAGTGTGCACTTCCACGAGGAAAAACACTAACAAGGCATCACATTCCAGCGAAAACATCCAGGAAATCATCTTCAATAAAAAATGTTTCAGTCATACGATAATGTTTTACATGGACATTAAAATCTGTCCATTTTCATATGTTAGTAGTTTGCTTTAAATGCAGCACACACCAAAATCTGTAATAATGAGTTCGGTTCTGGGTCTCAGACTAGGTTGAATGGATTTCATCCCAGTGGTCTGGTTGTACTCAGTGCATGAATACTCATATATAGCATTTCCTTCAGAAGTCTAGACCTGCACATGCTCTGTACACTAAATAAAATCTAAATAAGTACATTGCGAATAGTGTTTCTATTGACCCCAAAAGACACAATGAACATAACAGTAAAGTACTTCAGACTCGGTAACCTTCATAATAGTGCTTACTTCATAACAGTGCTACATAACTCTGCTTACAAGCAAACAGCAAACAATACATAAACTCATGATTTTAAATGAAAGATACAGTACAAAAGCAAATAATGAGCCTTTTCTTACAGTGTGGCTTTCTGCTCATCTCTAAAATAAATTTAACTACTTAAAGTATAGTAGAAATAGCACTACCACCAAACTGCAAAAATATTAAGCTCCATGCAGAGACTCTACCAAAGGATTGCTAACTGAATGACGTTTATTTGGGTCTCCAATATGTTAAAGTACTTAAGGTTCCTTTCATCAGCCCGTTTGAGTACTGATTTAATCTTTTCTCTGCGTACTTTCATAAACCCCTTTACTCAGTTATGTAATCATCAGGAGTGAGTGAGCAGTGTTTTAAATCTCCAGCGTGTTTTAAATCTCCAGTCTTTTTTTCATTGCAGCCATTTGCTACAATTTTTCAAAAGTTAATTTTATTTCTCATTAATGTACACTCACAGCTCACAGTGCATGTCAACGCAAATGAGAATCATGAGGTCTAAGGAACTGCCCAAGGAGCTCAGAGACAGAATTGTGGCAAGGTACATCTGGCCACGGTTATGAAAAAATTTGCAGCACTCAAGGTTCCTAAGAGCCTCCATAATCCTTAAATGGAAGAAGTTTGGGACGACCAGAACTCTTCCTAGACCTGGCCATCCAGCCAAACTGAGCAACCATGGGAGAAGAGCCTTAGTGAGAGAGGTAAAAAAGAATCCAAAAATCACAGTGCCTGAGCTCCAGAGATGCAGTAGGGAGATGGGAGAACATTCCAACCATCACTGCAGCCCTCCACCAGTGGGGGTTTTATGGCAGAGTGGCCCGGCGGAAGCCTCTCTACAGTGCAAGACATTTGAAAGCCTGCATAGAGTTTGCCAAAAACACATGAAAGACTCCCAAACTATAAAAACAAGATTCCCTGGTTTGATGAGACGAAGATTGAACTTTTTGGCGTTAATTCTAAGTGGTATGTGTGGAGAAAACCAGGCACTGCTCATCACCTGTCCTATACAGTCCCAACAGTGAAACATGGTGGTGGCAGCATCATGCTAGCATCGTGTTTTTCAGCTGCAGGGACAGGACGACTGGTTGCAATTGAAGGAAAGATGAATGCAACTAAGTACTTACATACAAGTACATACAAGTTTCACCTTCCAACAAGACTTGCAATGACCCTAAGCACACCGCTAAAATAACACAGGAGTGGCTTCAGAACAACTCTGTGACGTTTCTTGACTGGCCCAGACAGAGCCCTGACCTAAATCAAATTGACCACCTCTAGAGAGACCTGAAAAGTTGTAAATGTTCTGACACTGGTACCCCATCAAATTCTGACAGCAGGAACAGTTGTACCTATCTGTGATCACTACAAACAGAATGAAAGTGGTATAAGCTACAAATGATTTTTATGATTTGAAAAATAATCCACTTGTTACTTAAAGTCTTTAAAAAGTATATGAGGCAAAACTGATATGGGAATGGATTCCCCCAGTGCCTGAGATGAGAGAGTTGATGATGTCAACAAGGGCCGCTGAATCATCTATATCAAAGTAGTGATTATGCAGGGCTCTCATCTGTGAAGTCAGTTGCCTCATAATAGCCTGTGATATGCCAATGTTGTTGGCAACTGGGTCATTTTATCTGGCAAAGCTCAGTCATAGTTTTCTGTGCATTTTCTGCCAAATGGTGGGTGGCAGTATTAAACCGGAAAAAACAATAATGGTGACCAACACAAATTATTACAAAATTGTAGGAAATAAAATATTAAAACCTGTCATAAACAAATTATAAACATAAACAGTATTACTCTCTAAATAATTTTTTTGGATCAGTTGGTTTATGCTAAGTTTATGATAAGTGTTGGTGTGGTGTCGTCTGGTTGGGGAATGATCCTGCCGATATGATCCGATCTGATGTGCACTGAGCAAATTGTATGGCATTATATGCAATAATGGAGGTGTGGTTAACCATGATAAACAATGGTTTACAATTTACATTGTATCATGAAGTGAAAAACGAGTTTAACAAGTGTTTGGTAGTGTGATCTATACTGTATAATGGGGAGACACCAAAAATATACTATTATTAGTAATGATAAGTAATGTAATGTTCAAAACACTTACATTAACCTACAGTTGACCTAAACCTTTAGTACATTACTAACTTAATAATACACTGTTGAGAAATTATATGTAATTTAGTGAGTAATTAATTGAAATCGAGACGTAAAAGCAGCAGTTAACCTACTGATTAACTCTCTGCGCTAGCATGGTTGGTTATAGTAATAGGGAACCTTTTTAGGATTCGTGGAGATGAATTTGCACTATGAATACAGTACTGTATGAATAAATAAAAATAATAAAAATAGCAATAATCTACTCTGAGGGTTGCTATAAATCTTGAATTATTGTGCATTGAAATGTGACTTATGATTCTGTTGAAACATGTTGTGTGACTTGACTCATACAAGTACCATGCACAATTAGAATTGAAACTTTTTCTTTTTACCTAGGTGGTCACAACTGTGCTGTGTTGAAATTAAAAGTGCATTTGCATACCAAGATGTTTCTTTACATGAATATGGTTACATACTAAGGTTGTCTCCAGCATATAGTTAGTTTACATTATAACTAGTTATTTTTTTCACTTGTTCTAAGATTAATTAACATGTATAAGAAGCAAACTACATAAAGTAGGCTAACAGCTTTGGTGTTCCACCACCTTTTATAGAAATGGCAGCCTGATCCTCAAGGTAAAAAATTACAGTGTTCCCTCGCCACTTCGTGGTTCACCTTTCACGGACTCGCGGGTTTTCTTTTGTGTAACTTTCACATAAAAAATCAAAAAATGTATAAAAATGTATAAAAATGTATTAAATGTATTAATTCTAGCAATAAAGGAATGTTTTTAAATTATAAAATATTACGATTTACAGTAAATAGCTGTTGTGTCTAAATGTGTAGGATATGACGTGCTGTAAGCTCAGTACGGCGGGAGGATGCATGATAAGAGAGTGATGTATGGCGTGTTAAGTAAAGAGAACGTTATTACCTTAATGTGTTGCTTGATTATTCAAAAGTTAAAAACATTACAAAGCGTATTTACTCACCAAAAACAAGAAGTAAGACCCCCCCCCCTTGTCTGTGGTGTTATGTTCTGCTGTTTGTGAAAGTTTCATTATAGACTGAATCCATTCAAGCCCTACGATGCCACCCAAAAGTTCTGCAACTTCTATGGCTAAAAAAGTCTACAAATACTTAAATAAATATAGTATCCCTATTTTCGTTTATCGCGGCTGGTCCTGGAACGTAACCACCGTGATAAACGAGGGAGCACTGTTTTCATAAAAAAAGTGGCTGCTGGATGTAGCATGGCTAAAAACAGAGGATGACGGCAGAGAAATATGAAGCAAAATATGCAGTGAAATATCCTAATCTTGTTGATAAATGCAGCCCCTATACAGTACATAGGGACAACAAATTTCAACCACCCAGCTTTTGAAAAAAAGGGAGGACACTTGCTTTTCAAACAAACTTGGAGTGCATGGCTAGAATGTGTATCACTCATGAGAAGGGAGAACCTCAATTAGAGCATTGCACAGTCAGTCCATTCACAACTGAGTGAAAAACTGAAGGCAGATTAATGTTGGGATTTGCTATTTAATGACTTGCTGAAGACAAGGACATGGATTACTAGAACCATGCCGTGTGACCAAGATAAACTTACTAGGTTCAGATGGAGTCATTTGCCTCAGATTTTCTTGGATTCATTAATTTGGGTAATCTTCCATGCTTGTGGTTTAGGGGATGACTGGAAGAATAAGTTGATTTGGGTATGCGCAGATGGAGCTGCTGTCACATTGGAGTTTACAACGTAGTTTTGGAGACAAGGCATTTCCAGTCGTTGTGACTAATTTAATAGCCATGTTCCAGAATTTATCCAAGTTCTGTATTTACTGTAGCGGAATTAAATTTTGTATTTGAAGTAAACAAATACCCCAAGCATTAAATTTGTTCTGGTTTTATTTGTTACAGAATGAAGTGTGATGTCTTACCCCACATAGTGTGACAACCTACCTGCTGATGGGGCAATGTGTCACATGTGCACACTCACTATTCAAATGCCTATATCTCTGTACCAAAAGAAGATATGGATATGAAATGAATAGAAAATTGTTACCAAGACGTTGTTCTTTTAAACAGTATGCAATTTTTAACAACATTATGTATTGAACCAACTATATACAAAAGAGAATGAAAATGTGACAAGATGCCCCAGTCTCCTCTACAGGAAAGGGGCTGATTCAAATGCTGATGCTGACAGAGACAAAACTGTTATATTGAGAGGTTTAATTCATGTGTTTGATATGTATTCATGACTTTATGATACATTTTTAATTTTTGATCTTTCAACTTGACCTCACAAAATGCAACAGCACACAATTTTGACAAGATGGTACTAAGTACTTTGCTCTAGAAATATGTGGCCAGCTTGTCTGTTGTCAAATATGCGACTTTAAGAGAATGGCTATGTTTAAAGCATTCAGGGAAGCATTTGGCAGGCTTATCTGTTTACGACTTGGTCAAAATAGTGAAGACAAGAAATCCAGATGGTTACTCCAACATTCACAAAATCATTCTGTTGTCCCTTACACTTTAAACAATGCAGTGTGGGAGAGAGGTTCTTAAATATGATAAAAGAACAAGTACAGTTGCTGCCTGTCAGACCTTTATCTCACATCCCATAGAGAAAGAATGAAGTCAGGAAAGTAGTAGTGATGAGTTTACAGGTTATTCAGTGCATTGTAAAAGGTAAGCACCAAGCAACATTTTCATTTTCAGTGCTCCTTTGAGAACCAGACCAAACATTTTACTTGTATGCCTGTATATATACAGTGGTGCTCGAAAGTTTGTGAACCCTTTAGAATTTTCTATATTTCTGTATAAATATGACCTAAAACATTTTCATATTTTCACACTATCTAAGTCCTAAACTAAGTCCTAAAAGTAGATAAAGAGAACCCAGTTAAACAAATGAGACAAAAATATTATACATAGCCATTTATTTACTGAATCTTGAGATTCAGTTAATGGGCAGATGTCCTGACATTTTCCTTTAGAATTCTCTGATATAACTCGGAATTAATTGTTCCATCAATGATGGCAAGCTGTCTTTGCCCAAATGCAGCAAAACAGGCACAAACCCTGACATGCTACCACCACCATGTTTCACAGATCTGATAAGGTTCTTGTGCAGGAATGCAGTGTTTTCCTTTTCCCAAACATAACAGTTTTCATTTAAACCAAAAAGTAAATTTTGGACTACTTGACTGTAGGCAATTCACACTTGTCTTTTTACCTCTCACCTGGTTCCCTCCACACAGGCTTGACACCATCTGAACTTTATAAGTTTATCTTGGTAACAGAACATGGTTCCAGTAATCCATGTAGTCTGCTTGTCTTCAGCTAACTGTTTGCGAGCTTTCTTGTGCATCATCTTTAGAAGAGTCTCCCTTCTGGAATCAAAGCAATACAGACCAATTAGATACAGTGTGTGGCATATGGTTAGAGCCCTGACAGGCTGACTCCCCACCCCAGCAATGCTGGTAACACTTGTGCGTCTATTTTCAAATGCCAGCCTCTGGATATAATACTGAGCATGTGCACTCAACTTATTTGGTCGATCATAGCGAGGCCTGCTCTGAGTGGTACCTTTCCTGTTAAATAGTTGTATGGTCTTGGCCACTGTGCTTCAGCTCATGGCTAGGGTGTTAGCAATCTTCTTATAGCCTAGGCCATCTTTATGTAGATCAGCAATTATTATTTTTCATAGCCTCAGATAGTTTTTTGCCTCGAGGTGCCATGCTGAACTTCCATTGAACAGTGAGAAAGTGAGAGAGGAATAATGCCAAATAACAAGTCAAATGATACTAAGGAGGGAAAATTACTTATTGGGCACAATTTGGCCATTTTCACTTAGGGATGTACACACTTTTGTTGCCAGTGGTTTAGACATTACTGGATGTGTCAGCAAATTTATGCTGTTATACAACCTGTGGAATGACTATTCTACATCATATCAAAGTGTCATGTCAGTGTTGTCCCATGAGAAGATATAATAAAAGAGTTACAAACATTTGAAGGGTGTACACACTTTTGTGTTATCGTCTTCTATCAGGATACTCACCCACACACAACAAGGGTTTGTCAGGAAGGTTGCAAAAATTTACTAGCCTGCACGTTTACTAGCATTTGTTATCTTTGGCAGCCTACTGGTTTGCAGGATTTACAGTCCCAGCTGCAACCACTGAAGGCAAATGCAGGATACCCTAAGCAAACTGTATGCCCCCATAGCCGTATCTCAGGTTTTATCCAGGCTAGAGGTGGAATTTAAAATGCATGTTGAGGTTATGGCATTTAAGCTTGATCCTTGTCACAAATTTTAGGCAACTTCACCACTCCCCCTTCTCATTTAAGCAAACCAAAGAGTAGGGGGAGGACGTGACTAGTTTGCAAATGAAACGCTTCTCGAAATTTGATGTAAGCTTTAGTAAAAAAAAATTAAATAGTAGTAAAACTTTGCTAAAAGCCCATTAATATCACAGACTTGACCCAGGAATGCAGGCACTTGAGGGGCAACAACAGTTTCAAGAAGTTTAACACCGCAAATAACAAAATACACAGAACAATAATGAAACAGCAACATGGTGGCTGACAAAAGGAACAGTAGCAAGCAGACAGCAGTTAACTACAAACAGGAAGCAAGCTTACACAAAATGACAGAAATACAGCCAGGATACTACACTTAGGAGAAGAGCCACAATCCAAACAAAGCAAATACTGTTGTAAGGGTGTCCTAGGGATCTTGCAAGACCATTCCTGGTCTTGCCAAATCCCCAGGATCCCCCCCGGATTTAAACCGGAGCCCAAACGCAAGATCCATAGACAGACCACAAATAAGGGGAACAAAAGAACATTTATTAACACAACCTGTCAGTCATAACAAAAACAAAGAAGGGTCCCATCTGAGAGTCCAGAGAGGCGGCTAGAGAGCTGAGAGTCTAGATTAGTGGCTTGGGTGCTGAGGGTCCACAAGACGGCCTGGGTGCTGAGGATCCACAAATGGCTTGGGTACTGAAGGTCCGCAGAATGACTTGGGTACTGAGGGTCCACAAAACAGCTCAGTGCGGAGGGTCCACAAAAACGGCGTGGGTACCAAGGGTCTGTAAACGGCTTTAATAAGGGAAAAAAACGAGAACAAAAGATAGCCTGAACAAAAAGAAATGAAAGAGACAAAAAAAGGGGGTAAAAAGGGAAGAACTTAAACAATCAACACGTAATAAACGAAAGTGAAAACAGGTGCTTGAAATTAAGGGGGGAGTGAGCGTAACGAAAATAAACTAACCAATAGATCGTCGCGATAAATGAAAACAAACGCCATGTTTTGGGGCGCAGCATTGGGGAGAACAAAGACAGAACACTAAGGGAGCGGGGGAAAATAATAAACCGCGGTGAAAAACTAAACTAACAAATACAACCGGAAAGCAAAAGTCAGGTATATAACGTTCTGGGCTAAGAATCTCTGGATACAAAAACCCACTCAAAATGAGTATCAGCTAAAGAGCATTTACAAACAGAAACCATTGACAAACAAGGAGCAGAGGGCAGAACTTAACAAGAGCTGGAGAAAATCAACGGTGAGCAGCAGGTGTAAAGGGTGGATCTGGAGAGCAGAGTGGGAGCATGGCATTCAATGACCTCAATTCAATGTTCAATTGGTTTAAACTATGAAATGTCACATTGCCAAATTCCCTTAGTCATTCATCAAATGTACTATAAAATGCATATATGTAATAAGGCACAACTTTGTGATATGCCTGGAAATGTCCATACCCACTGTTATAAACAACAGAGCCTTGTTGCACCAGCTTGGAGAAAACCAGTTAGAGATGAAAGTTCATCACAGAACACAGTTAAACAATGACAATGTTTTGAAATCTACAAATAAGCAGCTCTAGTCCAACAAACACTTGGAAGCTATGCAAGAAGAAAGCCTTCTCTTGTATCTAAACAAAATATAAGATAAGATAGCCTTTTATTATACCACAAGGGGTAATGTTAGGGCAACAAGATGTACAACAAGAAGTACTATATAAAACATACATGATCTCTAAATAATATTCACAATATACAAATGTATAATTAAGTCAATGTGTTGCACAATGGATGTCAGTATTACAGTGTGTACTGATGCACACGATATCATTAGTGGTTACATTGAATGTAGAATGTTTTTTGCTGTGACAGGCACTGGTGATCTGCTGTGCAAGATGTAGATTGTACATCCTGATAGAAGTAAGAAGGAAAGAGTCGAGTCAAGTCAGATTTATTTATATAGCAATGGAGCATTGTCTCAAAGCAGCTTTACAACATTACATTATATTAAAAGGCTAATCCCAAATGGAGAAAGCTTATGGTGACAGTTGTAAGGAACAACTTAAAGTTGTGAGAAAGAAACCTTGGACGGACCAAGGCTCAAGAAGGGACCCATCCTCCTTGGGTGGCCTAGATGCTGAAATAGTTACATTTGTATTAATAATAGAATTAAGTAAATAATCAAATTAAATAATATCAGTTAATAATAAATAAAACTAAAAAAATATATAAATAATATGCAAATCTGCAAATATATTCTGGTAGATCAATCCATCGATCTATCCATCCATCCATCCATCCATCTCTCTTTCTCTCTCTCTCTCTCTCTCTCTCTCTCTCTCTCTCTCTCTCTCTCTCTCTCTCTCTGTCTATCTTGTCTGATACACAAAGTCACTTTAGAATAGAAAAGAAAAGATGTAGTTGATTGTGAGCACAGAGTCTAATAACAATCACTGATGCCATGTGCAGCATTAACTATCGCAGAATAGCTAGAAAGCGGAGAACCAGAAGGTAAAAGCAAAGAGGAATCATGTGAGACAACAGCAACACATTTCCCCAGCAAGCAACAATCCTGGGCAATCGCACTAAGGAGGCAAGAAGAAAACAAACCAGAATCCCAGATCCCAGTGGTGGTGATAGGTTATATGCCTCTGGAACTGGCATAAAACAAGTACAGTCCATTTACAGATTTTAATTTATGCCTGTAGGCAACAACTTGGAATAAGAGTAAGAATAAGCAGTGATCAGAGTGTCCCAAAGCTGTTCACAAAACATCATACACATCTTTATGTTTTAAATGGAAAGGAGGATGTTAATAATCCCACTGAGAATCTTATATGCCCACTCCCACCTCCTGTTCTTTCCTTCCATATTCACCTTTTTGGACCTCTCTTCCACCCACATACCTTTCTTCTCCTAGAACTGGTTGATTTTGTTGGCAGTGAAAGGAGTTTATGTAGAGGAAGCTCAAAATAAAATGCATACTACTCTTCAAGGGTGCACTAGATTTTACTTACTACTAAATTAGATAATGAAAAGAAAATAGGTCAAATGGAAAACGTCTAAATTTATGCCTCTCTCACATGGGTCAATGCCATTACCACCCAGTGTCTCTTAAAAAATGAACACTGTTCTACTGCAATATGTTAAGTTACAAGTGTAGTTACCCTCTGAAGGAGAAAATTTTCTTCTGCTCCATAAACGTGGTGGCACATATATGTGGATACTACTCAAATTAGATTACACAGACTGTACATTTCTCACACCGACCATCTAATGTTTTTAAACACACTGCATGATGAATTATGAATTTCCCGTATTCATCTATTCACTTCACCCAAGCTTGCATAACTAATTAACAATAAATCATGCATGTGGTCTGGCCAAAACGGTGAATAAATTAAATCTCTGTGTTTGTTTAGTGTTTATGACTACAGCTGCAATTGTTTTCATGAAGCAGTGTGTATTTGATAAACACTTAAAGGAGACTGACATATTTTCTACTCTAGTAACTCCAATATTTTAAAACTGGCACACAAAATGAAGAGAATGATATCACTGTAGTTTCATATTAACATTATAAGAAAAACTGAATTCTAACTGCATTAGTAGACTAATACAACTTTTAGGAATAAAACATTTAAGATGAATTGGTTTATACAAATTATTACACATTGATTACACATTGCTTTTACTCATTTATTCATTTTATTCCTCTATTATCTGCTCTAGATTTCTGCAAGAATGCACCACACTCGCCCTGAGAGTTTACAGCGATCCAGCTTTTGGTTTCTGCAGGGAACAGGACTGCATTATAATGTACAAATTCCTCAACAACTGTCTCATCTGGGGCAGACAGCAAAACCTTCACCAATTCCTCGTTATAGCCACAGGGTATAAACATTGCTTTACTTGTTTACTCTATGTGGATTTATATAGATGATCCAGTGTGGTCCACTGGGACGTTCTACAGTAGGTAACAAGACAGAATAAGGTAGCACGGCATATATCAATGGCAGATTTGTTCCTAGCATATGCATAGGCATAAATTACAATACAAATCTATAAAGGACTGTATAAATCACCACAACATAAGGAAAGGGAATGCCAAGCATTCTGTGATTTGGCAAATGGGCACTGAGTGAACACAGCCCAGAACATATAGACACACAACTGCACTAAAGTTATCTGTGTAAACAGTAGCCTTCAAAATAGAATATTTGCATCATTGATAAAGACTAACTATTAGTTGCCTTTTTTAGACCATTTCCAAACCTCAACATCTGCTAGCATTCATAGCGTGAGCGCACATAGCCTGACTGATAATCTAATTAATCAGTTACCATCAATTGAAAATTAGCCCTCTAGGTTTTTGGAAAGAAGTGCTAGAGGTGACAGGACTCAAATAAATCTGAATTCAACAGCCTTTTAATTCAAATTCCGAGGTTCCACAGTACTACCATATTGAATAGTAGGTCAAACAATCTCATAATCTCAATCTCATGCAAAAGTATGGGTACCCATTGAGCCCAAAACTGTCATGCCAAAACAAGCCTTTACCATTACCGTTATCATTAAATGTAGATAACATAAGACATACAAGTCAGTGTTTAAAACTTGACAAATGTGAAGAGTAATCCCAGACAGTTTTGTAAATCATGCAAGTTTAGCATACATTCATGTTAGAAATTTCAGCTCTTTAGCGTTTAGTTGTGCACAAAATTGGGGTTAAGAGGAAACACCTCAGAATGTATCTTCTTGTGCTGATTGTTTGTGTGTTGTTTTTATTACAGGATCTCCAAGACCACTTATCCTTGAATTATGCACGGATTTCAGTAGATCCAGATAACACAATTTCACAGACAAAATAAAACCAATTACATACAATTAGAATTACATACAACTTACCAAGTTGATAACAAAATTCTGAAAACGTAACGGTTGTTGTTTATTGTGGTATTAAGGTATCAAAGGCATCACAGACCACACACAGGCAAAAAAGTAATATTTAAACGGGAAAAAGGACACTATATCAACAATAACAACAACATGAGTTGGGTTAAAATTCATATTATGTGTATTAATTATTGCCTTTGCTTCTCCAGAACTTTATGAAATGTAATGAAATTGCGAATCAACGCAAATAGCTTTTAATTTGAAACCACAAATGCAAAGTGAAACAAAAGTGGAGCGTGAAGAGAGAAGATTAACTTTTGAAATGTAGATTAACAATTGTAGTTCATTTAGATTTACAGCTATATTGTTTTTTCAGTTGAAAATGACATTCGCAATACAATGCAAAGCCTGTTGCTTACTGGCCGTGGCTTCATGAAGACAGCATTTTGTCAGTACTACACTAAAGTAATGCCATAACTAAGACCACAGGTAGCCACATTAGATTACGTGTGACTTAAAATTTACGTGGAGAAAAGCACTAAAATAAAAATATAATTTAATTAAAAGACCACAAGTATCATATTGTGTTATTTCCTGTGTACAATGTGTACACCATTTACTACTACTACTACTACTACTACTAATAATAATAATAATAATAATAATAATAATAATAACAGAAACACTGGTTGGGGTTGACCGGTGAGGGATGATGATGTGACACAATAATAAGGCAGTAAATGTAGAAACATAAGATTCCTGACACCAAAATCTTTTAACTGACTCACAAAAAATGGATGGCTTTTTGGAGGCTTTAAAGGAGCAGTAAAAAGCATGCACAAAAAGCTATAAACACCATGTACTCTTTAGTAATGGTGTTTTGCAATGAAAACCAGTGGTATCTATTGATTAAATGCAGTCTTTCTGTGAGTTTAAAGGCATAAATACAGATATTCACAAAATTTGTAATGAATGACAGTTAATTTTCTTTATGCAAAATATATTTGTACTTTAAATTCAATTAAGATTATTTATTTTATAGGTTTAGTGATTTCTATGTGGCACAAAGCATGAATATGTGGAGATCATCAATTTTGTTTGCCATAATTCTATTTTTCACATTTTATAACATACTTTTTTATTTCATACTCAATTCAAGCAATTAAAATAGTCCAAATGCAGCATTTTTAATCCATTAAAAAAAGTTTTGTTTACTTTTTTGAGGTTTAATCCTGTTTGCCAAACTTCCCTACTAACAATTACAAAGACTAATATTACAAACAATTTGTGTATCAGGATTGTATCCGAATCAGGCTAAGCCACATAAAAATGCATGTGTTAAGAACCCAAAAACACACTGCAATTTTTCATCTTTCTGCTCAAACCACTTCAGGGGGTAGTCTGAAATTCATTGTAACTCTACAATAAACAAATATAAATGCATATGTTTCCACCAAAACACATCTGACTAAAACTCACCATTCATAGCTTGGACAAATAGTCATGGGGGCACACAAAGCTGATAAACGCAATAAATATGTTTTTATTAGCAATTTGGACTTTCTAGACCACTGTCCAAAATGCATTATAAGATTTGCCCCTTACCAGCTTGCTCTCTATTACCTAAGTCATCTGTCAATGGTCGTAAATGCATTTGACCATTTGATCACCAAATATAGCATTTATACAAAATGTTCTAGCAATGTAGTAGAATAAAGTATGATATTTTTTCAACCACAAAAGTAAACAGCTAATAATCTCAAATATTAATGCATTATTTTGCTCTGAGACTATTTTTAACTTATGGACCATACATGAAATTAATGCCTAGACAGTAATAAACAATAAACTATTTGAAATGTATTTTTTTACATTATATTGCATCCCTATTTTGCAGTCAAGGGATTTATGACACCTGTTGCATGCTTTATTTTTATACATGTTGGTTGCCAAACAATCTTCTAAACCCTAATCCAGGGAGGAACTTATTTTGCATGTTATGACTTGCAGCTTGAGATACATGGAATGTCTCTAGTATCTTGAGTTAACTGAGTTAAGCACTGTGGTGGCCATTTTCTGGATTTTGATTCTTATGTACACATTGCTAATATCCTTTATCGACCTCTAGATGGAGAGAGATAGAGAGGAAAATAGAAAATACTTTTTTAAAGGAAGAAATACGTTAATTCACATTCAAATATATATATAAACATTATTAGCCACATAGCTCAAATCAAATTTTTGGCTCAGATTAGGCATTCTTGACTGTTCACATTTACAAATGTCAATGACCTATATCTGTCTGTAATATGAACGAATCTTTCCCAAAAACATCTTACATGCGCACGTTGATACGTATACACACGTCACCTTTGTCACCACCAACAAAAAACGCCATACTTGCAAGATGACTCAATATACGAAGGTATAAGTAATAATTAACAGCTCATATGTGGAACCAGTTCTGCTCGAGTTGACAGCAAATAGCTCACCTGACGTACATACGTCAAGAAGTCTTGCTTTTGCTGTTTTTGCAGGTTCAGTTTGTAGAGAACTTCAGGATGTCAAGGGCTACATTTGAATACGTCTCTCAGTACCTAAAGACGAGGACAGCACAAGAAGATTTGCGATGCAGAAAAGCCATTTCTGTGAAAAAATGACTTGCAGTTGAGCTGTATTGCGACTGGGTTTGCCTACTGTACCGTAGCCAATCTTTTTGGTGTTCAGTGTGCTTGATTGTACATGATGTGCTAATGATTTTGTGGTATGAGTTGATGCCTGGGTTAATCAAGCTGCTGCAAGAAAATGATTTCAGCAAAATACTTCTCGAATACAAGACAAGATAGGGATTCCTGCAGTGTGCAAGCGCAGCAGACAGGTCCCATATCCCCAGCATCGCTACCCAGGAGAATCACAGTGATTATGGAAGGATGGCACTGTGATTTTACAAGGTGTCATGGACCACAGATACTGACAAGTTTTGCTTCTTGTAATATTCATACATGTCTATGTTTGTGTGACTGAATACAAACATTTGAGGGAAGGAAAAGTAAAATGGAATTGTAACCATGTATCACCCCTCACCATGCTTGCGTTTTGCCATTTGTTTGGCAATCATAACCCAATTTTGATAAGCTTGGGCTTTGCTTAAATGGATTCATTTTCCCACACATCAAGCAAAATGTCAGCTTCTTCATGCTTCCATTGACTTGTCATTATTCCCCTCCATTGCTGTTTGATGACGACAACACCAAAGGCATGTTTACAGGCAAACAGACACATTAAATCAGATCTGACCATTCACATTCAATATGTATCAGATATATATATTTTTAGGTAATATACTGTTGTTTTAGATAATATACTGTTGTAAAGCTGCTTTGAGACAACGCTCCAATGTAAAAAGCACTGTATAAATAAATTTTGAGATATATATATATATATATATATATAATCTATGTACACAATCTAGGACC
>JAUZST010001396.1:0-18562 GCA_034779995.1 Parotocinclus haroldoi | reverse complement strand
TATAATATTCATAATGTATACTTTTGAAACATGGTTGCTACAAATAAATAATCAGACCACTATGCTGAAAGGTGGAGGGAATAAAAATCTTTCTGATCTAACAGCCTCCCTGCTTATTTAAAGCTTGGGGATGGTTCATTAGAAATATTTCATATTTGTGAGCAGTATATAAACATAGAAATGAACATTGGATTGGTGTATGTTTGTTTTATTTAAGGTTGCTATCAGCATCAGTTGCCATTTTAGCGACTCACAAAAGGTTACATCTATAAACAAGCTCTCTAGATTATGCTTAATATAGTAAAAGAAGGGTTTGTATCACTCATTTGAGGTTTATAATATATTTAGGACAGAAAAGGTGAATTTTGCTTAGACACTTGTGATATAGAGAAGTAATATTGAAATTACACATCTCGAATACACAAAAGTGCTACAATAACATTACAACATAAAGTCATGCTGTCTTGGAAAAAAATAATTAATATTGTGTATGACTTCCATGAGCTTGGAGGAATGCATCTTGGAAATTACTTGTGTAACGTATTGATAAAGTCACCTAGAATGGCAAAGAAAGCATTCGAGCAGGACTTCCAAAGTTCATCAAGATTTTTTGATTTCATCTTTCAAGCCTCCTCCTTCATCTTACATCAGACATACTTAATAATGTTCGTGTCTGGTGACTGGGCTGGCCAATCCTGGTTCTATTAGAAGGAGCACCATCCTTCTGTAGAATTTGCCCCATCTTGTGGTTTGGAATGCAATAAGCGGCAAGAATGATTTGATACTTCTGGCTGTTGATGGTGCCATTCACTCTGCAGGGCTCCCAGACACTTCCATACTGAATGTAACCCCAAACCAAGAGTTTTCCACCACCAAACTTGACTTTTCTGGCTTAATCTTTGCTCAATGAGGATTCCAACAGGTCTTCTGTTGTTTTGTGGGTATTGGTATGTGGTTCCATTTATGATTAATCAGAAAAATCAACTTTTCTATTGCCCATCCTTTATGTCTTCTTTTTAATGCTTGTTTCTGAGCACTAATTTGACCGTGGAGACCACTGTGTGCAATTTTTTTTGACAAACTGCTCTTGTGGATGTTGTTTCTGGTGACCAGGTTTCATCAGCTCTGCTGCAGTTGAAAAAGAGCTGACGCTGGACTTTTGAAGCAACAAACGGTCCTCTTCATCAGTTGTCTTAATGGGTCTGCCTGACCTGGGCTTGCCACCGGTTTCTTGGTCTTTTTAATCATCCTCTCCACTTGATGTTTGGATCCATTACAGATGTCTGCCACCTCAGCAGCAGTCTTGATGGTCAAAAATCTGAAGAAAGCTACAAAAATGCTTCTAAACTAAGAGGTCCCAAGTGTGAAATGGTCTCCATAATTAAGTGGAAAAAGTTTGGAACAACTAGGAACTAAAGAATACTGTCCTACCAAACTAGGTGATTTGGAGAGAAGGGCAATGGTAAGATGACCAAGAACCCAACTAGTTTCATCAGCTCAAATAATCTTGTTCCTACATACATTGATAAAATATATACACATGAATAAGGCAGTCCCCTCTCACACTGTGGCTGGTCTGATTCAAGGTTTAGTCATTAACTTTCTGGTTAAATTTGATACCAAAACATCTCTTTCCTATTAAAGTGATCCATTAAGGGAGCTACTAAATGATTATCTGACTTGTGTATCTGTGTCATAACGTTTTGACAACTCTGTCAAATGATGGTGTGTAAATCTGTGTACGAGGTTGGTCTCTCTAAGCCATTTTTGTAATTGTGTCTCTGTGTGGTTATTATTTGCAGGAAGGTATCCCGGAAGACACTGATGATTTTGGAGAGTTCAGGTTAAGGGTGTCCGATCTGGTCAAGGATGTTATTTTCCTTGTGGGTTCTGTGGAGTGTTTCTCACAGGTATGCAAATTTGGTTAGAGATAAGACTGAGAGTAGTCATTGCAGGCAATAATTTGCTAGAAATTTACTGAATTAACTACTTTAGATAAATAGTATATCCATCACCTAAAAGGCAGATAAGCTGAGGCAAATAGTCCAAGAGCAATTGCCATGGTTTTAAACAAAATTTACTTGCTTTTTACAATGGTGCATTGTCTCAAAGCAGCTTTGCAATTTTATATTATCCTATAAAAGGCAAATACCAAATTGAGCAAGCCTAGGGCGACAGTGGAAAAGATATTGATGTCTTTTATTTATTTATTTCCTTGGGACTTATCTGACACAGGGCTATAATTTGCCAAGCAATTATTAGGTACTAATAAAAAATAATTTGGGAAATATTATATATTATTTTACATTATATATTTTACATGATATATTATTGTGTGTGTGTGTGTGTGTGTGTGTGTGTGTGTGTGTGTGTGTGTGTGTGTGTGTGAGAAATCCAGCCAGTCACACAGATGGTTCCTTTCCTTTTTATGCTTTAGTTATTTGTGTTTAGCAGTAAAGCTTAATGTTTCTGGGCTAGTACTATTCTGGCTTTTCATGACTTATTGGAAGAACTGGATCAGTTGTCTTATGTTTTTGTGTCTGCCATCTAGCTGTACTCTACTCTGAAAGATGGAAACCCACCGTGGGAAGTGACTGAGGCTGTGCTCTTTATCATGGCTTCCATTGCCAAGAGCGTAGACCCGTGAGTTCGCATTTATTTGCTCTTGAGAATTTAAATACTTTTTTCCTAGTCAAAGAGCTGGAGTTTTTGCACTTTTTTTTCAAAATGTTTATTTTGTGGTCTGTTCTTGTTCAGTGAGAATAACCCAACGTTGACAGAAGTGCTTGAGCAAGTGGTGCTTCTTCCTCAGTCAGTGCACATTGGTGTGCGCTACACCAGCATTGAATTGGTGGGAGAAATGAGTGAGGTCATCGATCGCAACCCTCGCTTTTTAGGTAAGAGCAGCTGCATAACATTGGTCTACAATTAGACAGCATGCCATGGATCAGGGTTAGGTTTTTAAACAAGTTTTAAAGGATTTGTACACATGGCCAAAGCCAAGGGATGAAATTAAAATACGATGCAGTGGTTCAGTTTTTTTTAAAAAATTTATTACTAGCTGTAAATTGCCCTGTTCCAACTTGTTTTGGAATGTGACCTATTTAAGCTGATCAGACAAAACATAACATATCCCGGGTTTATACTGTCTGCAATAAAATACAAGTCAATAATTCATAATTGTAGTGATCTTATATTACATAGTCACAGATTTACTTTAAGATTTTAACTTTATAAAACATTTTGTGCTTACACCGATGAGGATAATAAAACCGATAAGGATTTATTTGCTTACATTTAGATTAAAATGTAACACCGTAAGGAGTAAGCAGAGCTTTGTGCCAAATTCGCCATCATCTGGAAATTAAATGCATTTATGTGGGACTGTTCTATGTGGCTATATATTGGTCAAGTCAAGTCAGATTAATTTATACAACGTCTTTCACAATGGAGCATTGTGTCAAAGTAGCTTTATAATATTTTATTGCCAATTGCAATTTGAGCAAGCTTAGATCGTGTGCGACAAATATGTATAGGTGTTAAGGGTAGATGTGTCTGTGTTGCTGAGCTGGGTGGAATAACACTCAGGAGGGTTTTGGATTGGTCTAAGGCTGAATTTTCTTTATTTTCTTTCTTTGCAAAAGGTCATATCACAAAGAAATGTTATTTCAGAAAAAAAACTGTAAAGACCCTTTTCGAAAAGGAAAAATCAAACAATTACTGGAGAAAAAAAACAAGTAAATCGTCTTTTTTTTTTTTTTTCTATTGCTAGTATATGCAGGGTAAAACGGAGAGCGCCAAGACATGCGCCTCTCTTCTATCACACTCTCAAAAAAGACCCTTGGCGTTGCTTGCGTCACCCCTAGGTATGCTCCGAAATTGGGTGACTTCAATGTGTCAAACTAAATATTCTAAGCAACTTGAAAATGTGTAAATTAATTCTGGTAAAATGACCTACCCAAAAGGCAGAGCATAAAGGATAAAATACGACAATATAACAATGTTAAACGAAACGGAGTCTGTTTCCGGTAGACTGGGAAATGCAAAGTACATTTAAGTCTGAAATCCAACCAGAGTAGTCCTTTGCCTGAATGCCGGTAAGACATATATTGTTTCCTTTTATCTGTATGTAATATCATGTATAATAAATTAAACCAATTGCAAGTAAACATTTGTAATGTGCGGCTATTTTAATTAATTAAACAGAAGGTTGTGATGGTAGTTTTTAGATTGAAAAATGGAGAAATGATGGACAATAGCGCTGACTTTAAATTTGTGTTTGGTCTTAATGAGATCTCGCTTAAACCACAACAGGCAGAATAAAAAATAGATAAACAGATAGAATATTCGTAATAACGAAGTTAACAGAACTTATATCGCTCTAAGTATTATTGACAAAACAGATGGTGAACATAAGTGCAAAGTCTGTCCGACCATATTATCTGTCTGTAGTGACGGTAGCTACATATCCCGTCACCGTAGGTAATTCAATACAAAGCATTTGTCCATGATGATGAAGAAAATCTTAGTATGTGGGATTGGTACTGGTTCAAGAGCTTGCAGAGAAAAGAGAAATGTAGTTTCTGATTAAAGAGCACCAAGTCTATCACTACTACTAACACCTTATTAACCTTTTAAACCTGTCCATTGACCAGCTGTTGGCTTGGTCACCTTGCCGCATTGAGGCCAGAGCACAATACTGCAACAGATATTGCCTTCGCAACTCTAATCACCTCTACAAACCTAGGTGTAGTAACATATGACCGGTGAAGGCATATGTTGTTAGCTCCTACATGAACCTCCTCTGGGTGTTTTACTGACCATACATTTTTATGTACACTCAAATGTCCAGAACAGAGTTGCTTTAGAAGTGCTTTGTTTAGGCTATTTAAATGACATAAACAACCACTTGGTCAGTTACGCCTGTCGTGTTTCTACATTCTGCATGGCAAATGTCACGGAGACTTATTTTATAAGATAGCATAATCCTTTATTAGTCCCACAGTGGGGAAATTCACCGTGTTATATCGACAGACTACAATAACAGTACTCGAGCATTGTATCAAGTAATTTTCTCTGTGTAACTCAGATCCGGTGCTGGAATACCTGATGAATGGGCTGCGGGAGAAACCACTGGCATCAGCGGCAGCCAAGGCCATTCACAACTTGTGCTCAGTATGCAGGGAACACATGGCACAGCACTTCCAGATTTTGCTGGAGATTGCACGTTTGCTTGACTCCTTTGCCCTGAACACAGACGCTGCAATTGGCCTGCTCAAAGGTATCACCACCACATACACCTACGAACATGCTGTGTCTACACTGGGAAGAGTACTGTCTGACAGTTTTTGTTGTTGTTATGTAGATCCTCATGCAGCAGGAAGCACTGAATTATGGAAGCCTTCTAGCTTTCTCTGTGCTATTATATATATTTTTGCTATATATATATGTGTGTGTGTGTGTGTGTGTGTGTGTGTGTGTGTGTGTGTGTATATATATATATATATATATATATATATATATATTAATTACTCTGAAGTTATAGCAGGGGTAATGGATACAGATCATAAACAACGACAGAAAGATGTCAGCAACTTTTTCCACACTTTTTTTTTTTATATTGAACTTTTCCTATCAATTTTTGGTTTATAACCATACGTTCTGTAATCCAATTGAATAAATGAATAACTAACATTTCTCTGTTACCCAAGTATTTAGATCTACCTAAAATTAGCAGTTTGTAAAAGTCCCTTTTGGTCCTATCTTTGTGGAGTCTGCATGTCGTCCTTGTGCGTTTGTTGGTTTACTCCGGGTACTCTCGTTTCCTCCCACAGTCAAAATGTAGCTAGCCTAGCACGCACTTGGTTAATTGGTTACTCTAAATATGAATGTGTATGTACAGTATTTCACAAAAGTAAGTACACCCCTCATATTTGTGTAACTGTTTTGTCTTTTCATGGGACAACACTGAAGATGGGTTACTTTGGTATAATGTAAAATAGTCAGTCTACAGCTTGTATGACATTGTAAATTTGCTTGAGATCATCTTAAACAAATGAGTTTATCTTTGTCTCATTAGACACAGGACGTGATTCCTGTATGCCCTTAGTCTGCTTGTCTTCAGCAAACTGTTTGTAGTCTTTCTTGTGCATCGTCTTTAGAAGAGGCTTCCTTTTGGGACGACAGCCATGCCGACCAATTTAACACAGTTTGAAACTCTCCTGTTAAGTTGCTGTATGGTCTTGGCCACCATGCTGCACCAACATTCCATGTTCAACTTTCAGTTACCAGTATGAGAGGGTGTGAGAGCAACAACGCCAAATTTAACCTGAGATTATAAAACACTGAGTCACATGATACCAGGGAGGGAAAACGGACAGAAAAATTAGACACAATCTGACCATTTTTACTTAGGCATGTACTCGCTTGTGTTGCCAGTGTTTTAGACATTAATGACTGTGTGTTGAGTCATTTTGAGGGCACAGCAAAATTACACTTTTATACAAGTGTCATATTCACAGCGTTGTCCCATGAAGAGATCGAATACAATAGTTACAAAAATGTGAGGGGTCTACTCACATTTTAGGTGTGTCTGTGTGTGTCGGTTGGTGAAATAGCCACTGATGCCGATAGCAATGTTACATTTTATGTTTGAGGTCTATTTTGCTGTATGAATTAGTCACTTGATTAGGATTGTACTACCGTTCACAGTACTTACTATTAGAGTTTCCTCAGGTACAGCACTGGTCCTGGCTCGGCTCCCTCTGGAAAAGATAGCAGAATGTTTGAGTGACTTGTGCTCTGTGCAGGTCATGGCCCTGAAAAAGGTTTGTCTGTGTTCATGATGCTATTTATGGTGTGTGTGCTGAAAGTGACAGTTAAAATTTGACTGAATGTGGTGATAACTGTTGTTGTCTTTAGATGCTCTCTCAGGACTCCAGTAATGGTAAATCATCAGACCCCACAATTTGGCTGGACAGACTGGCGGTTATCTTCAGGTCAGTCCTCACCTTAGACTTATATCTATTCAGAATAGCACAGACTAAGCTAACTAATCTATAGATGTGTTTTCTAGACAGTAACATCATTCTAAACTGTGACATAATAATCTGATATAATGCAGTGTCACGACCCTTAGTTTACTTTGAGGCTCAGTTAAATACATGTAGAACAGTTTTTCAGTTGAAACAACAATACAAAACCATACAAGGTAGTGTAAACAGGACTAAATGTAGCTGCTTGTTGTTTCTTATTGTTTTTAACCTTCTTTACTACAGACACACAAATCCAATCGTAGAGAATGGGCAGGTCCACCCTTGTCAGAAAGTCATCCAAGAGGTGAAAACTCAAATACACACACTCATCTTTAATTAAAATATAAAGATTGTGTAAATCGTTTCTCTTATTTTGCCCTTGAAATCCGAGTGTGAAGTTCAGTTCCTCTGTTTAGATCTGGCCTGTGCTGTCAGAGACGCTGAACACGCACCAGGCAGACAACCGTATCGTGGAACGCTGCTGCCGCTGTTTGAGGTTTGCCGTTCGCTGTGTAGGCAAGGGCTCAGCTGCCCTTTTACAGCCACTAGTGACACAGGTGTGTTTATGTCTGTTTTTATTGCATTTGTGCAAATCTAGTTTACTTGCAGATTAGTTTCTTTTGTTTTATGTAAATATTTATGGCATTCACTGTTACTAATTTTATGCATGCACTGTCATGTATCTACACTAATTGTTTAACAGTTTATCTTATCCACTTATATATAAGCACTTTGTTGTTGTATATTTATAACAAATCTGTTTCACTACATAGTTTGTTCGACAATGGCCAGGGCAACCACAGATCAAATACTATACTGCTCATAGAAATTAGGGGCCATTACTTTTTGTGAGCCGTATATTTGGGTGGTTGATCGCATGGTGTTGTCACGTGGTGGTGTGTTAGTGTGTGTTTAAATGCTGTGAGTGTATTAAACACAGCAGTGATGCTGGCGTTTTAATTGCTGTGTATTATCATCTTAGCATATTAAGCCTTTGCTTCAGTGAGTTGCAGACATTAGTGCAGAGGATCAAGCCATTATCCTTAATCGAAATTGAGCAGATCTTGGGTAAACATGACCCAAAGTAGGCCTTCATATAACTGCTCCTTACTGTCTGTTCAGAAAGCCTGAATCATCTGTAAGTGAATGTTTGTGTTATGCAAAAGTGTGTGTCTAATGGTGCGTTTGGCGTTGTGTGTACCGTTTCAGATGGTGAGTGTGTACCAAGTGTATCCCCACTCGTGCTTCCTGTACCTGGGCAGTATCCTGGTGGATGAATATGGCATGGAGGAGGGCTGTAGACAAGGCCTACTGGACATGCTACAGGTGCTGTGTGAATACACTCACAGTTCAGTTCAGTTCAATTAAAAAATTGCTATAAATTATTAAAATGTATTCTTTACCAAATACAACTTTTCTGTACATTGTGAAATCTGAAGTCCTTTACAGAAGATATCCAGTGTTTATTCAATCTATATTGTCATGCAAAACTATTTTGTGCTCATGGCTGGCTCCAAGGAACTAGTTTTATTTTCTCGTATATTCAAATAGCACTACACATCAATAAGTATGAATTAGTAAATTAGACTCTTATGCAAGTCCGCTGTTTCTCAGTAATGACCAAAGCATATAAGGAAGTGTCCAAAATCATTTACTCTATAGCCTAATAATAGGGAATAGTGGACTGTTTTGGATCAAACCCCTAACTATGGATGCTACACATTCAGTGATTGTGCTAATTAAAACTAAGCAATGCCAAAACAATAGATTTAGAAATATTATGTGAAAAAGATGCCATCTTCATTGTATTTCATTGGGGCCTTATATTCTTAACCTACTATTTGTTATTTTTTACATAAAAGACATTCTGCAAGGCTAACCCTGTGGCCCTGTGTGGGACATTGATATGGACATGAATGGTCTGTCCATAAACATTCTATTTACTTAAAGTAATAAAATTGGTATACACGTGTAAGCCAAGACATTATAACTTATAACTGTCTTGTTTTCTTCTATCCATCTTCTTTCTACTATCTTGTTGAGGGGTAGGGGTGTGTGTGTGTGTGTGTGTGTGTGTTTGTGTTTGTGTGTGTGTTTGTGTGTTTGTGTGTGTGTTTGTGTGTGTGTGTGTGTTTGTGTGTGTGTGTGTGTTTGTGTGTGTGTGTGTGTGTTTGTGTGTGTGTGTGTGTTTGTGTGTGTGTGTGTTTGTGTGTGTAGGCAGCGTGTTGCTCAGGTCGTACCGTTTCGAGACAGTAAGCTAACCCGGGTGCTGCAGAGTTTCTTCTCAGGACTTGGTCGTGCCTGCATGATGGTTAATATTAACTCCTGCAGCTCCAACTATGATGAGACCCTGCACGCTCTCAAATTCTCTGCCATTGCTACCCAGGTACCTTACACAATCTAAAATCTAAAATCTCACATAGAAATGGACAGAGGTGATGTTTACATATTGTGGCCAAAAGCATTAGGACATAAATATTAACCCAAACCCTAAATATTGACCCCTACACACACACACACACACACACACACGTGCTGATGAGATGTGTTTGTGTATCAGTTGGTCCACGGTCCCTCCACTAAGAGCCGTGTAGCCTACATCCTGTCTCTCCTCCGTGAGGACTCACACACAGATGATACGCTGTCCGAGGAGGAAGAGGAGAGTGATGAAGAAGGGGATGTCAGCATGTTTGAGCCAGAGGTGAACACACACACACACACACACACACAATTTGGTGGAGGATGGCTTCTAGTTTTGAGTGTGTACTTCCATCTTGCTCATCCAGATATCTTACATTAACATTTTACATTTATGTCATTTAGCAGAAGCACTTATCCTGAGCACTGTACAGTCTTACAATAAAAGCTATTATGGGTGAAGCCACCTGCCAACTGTGGCAGAGCTGGGATTTGAACCCTAGACCTTCTGGTCTATAAAATGACATGTCTTAAAAGTGTGTCTGTGTGTTTAGGCTCTACTGAAGGCTATAAATGTGCTGAAAAGGGAGGTCCTGCGTCAGAGGGCGGAGAAGGAGCAGCTGGAACTGAAGGTCAGGGAGCAGGTCTGTGAAGAGATGATGGACGTCATCAACCGCATGCAGAGTGACTTCAGGTAACACACACACACACACACACACGTACATCCCGGACTGGATAACACATTTAGAAAATTTTAAATTGTTATATGTTAATGAAGATCCATTTCTGCATTTCAGTCCTACAACACGATTCGTAAAATGTCACTGCTCACGAAACTTTTCCTGCTCACGACACTTTAAAAGACGTTTTGGAACCCATGATCACATAAAAATCAGGGGATATTTAAAAATGAATGTTAAGCGATTAAAAAAATTTTTTTTTAGAAATAAGTGTTTTATTTTATTTTATTAAACAATCATCTAAAAAGCAAATGAAAAAGTTGTTTGATCATGTAAATCTAGGTTATAGAGAGTAATAAGTGCTATATTTATGGGTGGAACAGAAGCAGGTTAAACTGGACCAGAGTGCCCCCATGTTAACTGTTCAGTAGGGTGTATGGTCACCCAGTAGGGTCAAAACAGCCTGAGAGTGATGGGGGCATGGACAGGATCAGAATATCCAGTTCTTATGAGATTTTTAAAATATTCATTTTTAAATATCCAATAATATTTGTGAGGAGTGTAGTTCCATACCTTCTTTCTTTGAGGAACATTGTTTATAAACATTTGGGGATAAACTGGAGTTCCTCTGATCATCATTACTCTTCAAATACTCAGCCTTTCCTGGATGCTGCTTTTGGAACCAAATCAGGATTAGAATCACCTGTTTGAAATCACATCCTTATTTAGGTTTTAAATTGCATCCGTGCCAAATTTTTTTGGAATGTTTTGCAGGCCTGAAATGCAAGAATGAATATTTATTAACCAAAAATATTCATATATTATCTCAAGTTTATACTGTCTTTAATGAAACAGAAGTTAAAAGTGTGTGTGTGTGTGTGTGTGTGTGCGTGCGTATGTTTTTGCAGTGAGACGTTGGAGAATGAGAGAGAGCTGATGGAGAAGAGATGTGAGAACAAGGTGAATTACCTGAGGAGCAGCTTAAGGAAATATTACAGTCAAGAACTGGAGGTGAGATTTAGTACTGCTCACTACTGATCATCATCATCAGATAATATTTCCTTATTTACATCAGTACTGACTGATTATTCCTCACACACACACACACACACACACACACACACACACACCTGATGTTATTCATGCAATATCTCGCATTAGAGCACGATCTTGAGTGTATTATTATTGTTATTATACCACAGTTCCGTTATCGCCTTTTATTGTTAGATTTTAAGATAAACAGAAAAACGATTTGGTTATCAGCATTCTGCAAGGTAAAATAGTTCTGTTCTTTATTTCCATTCAGTAAATAAACCGGGTCTGATTTCTAATTCAGAATTCTGTTCTTAAGATCAGTGAAGAAAATGAGAGTTTGATCCCTGGGTTAGAACCAAAACTACAGGATTCTGTTCTGATTGAAATAAGATCTTCTGAAGCTCTTAATGTGAATCTTATACGAGTCGGAGTTTGTAGATCATGAGCAGCTCGGTTGGGCTTAAGGTTAAGATCCGGACTTAACAGGCGTGAACGGTGTTTAATGAAAGACGGCAAGTTTAATCACCGGCAAACGACGTGCTGGAGAAAATCAGAAAGAAAATAAGGAGCTGATGGAAGAGACGAAGCTGCTGATGCTGTATAACCATCCCGTAACATTTCTGACTGATCCCTAACATCAAAACCAGCTAGAAGATCAGTCACTTCATGACGGCCTAAAAGTGATCTTCAATGTCATTGCTCTTCAGTCAAGCCGTGACTCATTAAGAGCCCAAAACGTCTGATCTAATCTAATTACTTTGTTTATCTCAACTTTAGAGCTTAAATCCAAATCCTTAAGATGATGGCACCCAGCTCAGGTCAGCCATTAGTAGGTTCATCTTCCACATTTTCCCTCTTACCCTCTTTAATTTGGGCAGTGTTAAAATTGTGTCATTTTCTGCTTTTTAGGTTGGGTGTTGTTGCTATGGTTACGTGTGTATGTCCTGAGTAATACTCAGCCAGTCAGATTGCAGGGTCGGAACTAACTGTGATATAATAAAGAAAAATATTTTACTATGTTCGGGTTACAATTCTATTATATTCTAAAATGTGTGTGTCTGTGTGTGTTGCAGGATCGAGATGAGCAGATCCGGGAGCTGAGTGCTGCTCTGACGGAGAAGAGCGAGGGTGGAGGAGCAGCTCAGATGGTTCCTCCTGTGATGGAAGCTGAGGGTCCCAGACGTTCTCGCCGTCTGGCTTCCACTCACAAATGTAGCACAGCCAGAGAAGCAGGAGATCAGAGAGAATCGGGCGTAACGGCCGAGCTAGTGACGGATAAAGCCGAACTGGAGCGTCTTCGAACCGAGCTGGAACAGTGCAGAGCAGAACTGGACCTCAAACACACCGAACTCACACTCCGAACCCTCGGTACGACACACACCGAGATACACAGCTCCACCTTCTAACCCTAATTAACCCTGTCCACGCTGACCCCCACCTGTACATGTGTCTCAGAGTTAAAGCGCTTTCAGGATCATAATGGAGCCTCCAGTCTGGCTGCGACAGCAGAGCGCAAACTCATAGAGGGACAGAAGGTCAGTACTGGGCCTGTCTCTGGGCTTAGTAACAGTGTTTATGGATTCAAACAAGTCCTTCTAGTAATTTGTTACTCAGGTGTGTGTGTGTGTGTGTAGACTCTGAGGCAGTTGCGTGCTGATTTGCACACCATGGTGATAAAGCTGCAGTCAGGAGAGAGAGCATGCTGTCACTATACTGAGGGAGAGAAACTACGTACTGCACTTAGTACTGCTGATACTACACTACTCAAACAGGTACACACACACACACACACCTCCTTACCCTGTCTCACTAATCACTAATATCTCAGTCGCCGTTCTGTGTTAAGGCTTGGTCTATTGATTGGCTGATAACGTTATTTAAAATGTGCTTATTTCTAATTGAGTGTTGTATGATGCAGGATCAGATGTTGATGGAGCTACACTCCACCCTCCAGCTCATGAAAGCTCAGATGCTGCACCGCAAAGACGAAACTCTCACAGACCCGCAGCGCCCTGTCTTGACCTCTGTTACCCCAGTCACGCCAAGTTCCTGCAGGAGGCGGGGCTGTGGGGTTGCCACGGCGATACTGGAGAACGAGCCCCCCGGAAAGCGCCCGTTTTTGCGCCTCTTCCAGTCAGGGCAGAGCAAATCCAGAACCAAGGGTGACGCTGCCACACCGTACGCACGCGTGCTCCGCTTGCGCCAGCCCTCCCCTCCTGCCAGTCCTGCCCTTACCCGCAGAGGGCGCTTCTAACAAGCTGTTAGCTCCCTCATCATCATCATCATCACAGCTGGTAAAGTTTCTTAACGAGGTTAGATTGAAAGCTATTTTACAGTCTGTTATTTTAGGGAATTATCAGGTTCTACTGTGGACATTCAGGAACCAGATCTTCTGCTGTTAATCAGTTACTAATTATCCATAAGTAATGAGTGTTAGGGCTCCAATTTAAATCAAACCAGGAGCTTTAATGAGCAGCTCGTTATAATATTCTAATTAGGACAGGAGTCGGTCATCATTAGTAATTAAACAAACCAATAAAGCATATGTATAATAAGTAACTGATTAACAGTAGAATTAATAAGTTCAGACACTAATTTGGGATTTTAAAAAGGTTTTATTTAGGGTTACGGATTAAAGCTTTAACTATGCAACGCTGCATGTACACAACTATAAATACCTTTATACTCTGTTTATACTGCATGATAGCAGCAGTGGCTGCACTGCATGTGTGTGTGTGTGTGTGTGTGTATATGTGTGTGTGTGTGTGTGTCGATGACATTGTATATCTTTCCTATAATGCTAAACACTGTATCACTTCGTTTGTAACTTTATTTGTATTGCGGTTCTGTGCTAAACATGCTGAATGTCTCTGGTTCATACTTAAAACATCTGGATCGTTTATCTGTTCTCTCATTGGTTCAGAACCCCTAACTCCGCCCCAGTTACTGCTAACCAATCACAGCTTAGTGTTCATAAACAGGCACATGGACAGCAAAGTCAGAGCTTTTTATAATGGAGTAGATTTTTAAATCTCTAGATCCACAGCTCTAACTGAGCAAACCTAGGGTGACAGCAGAAGGAGAAAAACGTTATGAGAATCCAACTGCGGTTAGATTGGGGATCGAAGGAAGAGAAGGGGAACTTAGATGATGGTGTAAGAATGAACGTGTGTAAAATTCTTTTAAGTTTATGGTATCAGTTTAAATAAAGGGGCGGAGCTTGTGTGAAACCTTTAAAGAAGCTGCACATGAGGTCCTTTCCACACACACACACACACACACGAGATTAAAGAAGAGTTATTGTTATTTTATAACAATTATGTTTATTGAAGATATCTAACAAACTGAACCAGATCCATCATCAACTCTGTGTCAGGGTGTAACTGAGGACAGGTCAAGGGGTGATACTCTCCTGATGGGGGTTGTGTTGTTGTACACACTCTGCAGCGTATTTGAGTGTGTTGTGTTACTCAGTGGATTAAACACACTTGGATCAGATGATTCTCCCTGCTCACGCACCGCCGAGATCTGACGCAGCAAAGCCTTTCCTTCCTCACGCGCCTACACACACACACACACACACACACACACACACACACACACAGAGTAGGGGTCAAAGTGCTGGATTTCAGTTGTGTGTTTGTGGAGTTGGCATTTTCTCCATGCTAGTGTTTCCAATTAGTATCGGGAAAAAAAACCAAAACTTTTTTTTGTAAAAGAGCCCAAAGTTGTTTGTTAGGTTTCTGACCGTGGGGCTACGATTATACTGTTAATTACAGCAGATTCAATAATCAATGGAATGAATAAATCTCAAGTCATCACAAGGATAGAGAGACATACGTGTGTGTGTGTGTGTGTGTGTGTGTGTGTGTGTCCTTACATCGTTATAGTCACAGCAGCGTTGAGCACACAGCGCTGCCTCATCATACATTTTGTTCTTGAAGTAGTACTGACCCAGATAACGCAGTGCCGTACTAACCTCCGCATGCTCCAACTGCTCCTACACACACACACACACACACACACACACACACACACACACAGAGTTAACGATGAATAGAATACTGTATTACTTGGCTAGTTTGAGCAGAGCCATCCTCTCCACATCCCCCACAGAGTACGCTCTCCAGTAACACTGCAACACACACACACATACACACACACACACACACACACACACACACACACACACCTGATTATAGCTCCTCCCTCTCAGGCACGTATGTAAATAGTATAAACACAATGTCGTGTATGCTTCTGACCTTTTTAGCTTCAACTTGCTGTGAGAGTTTTTCATAACATTCACCGAGGGCAACTAACATCCGCGAGTCATTCGGTCTGAAACACACACACACGGATACACATACAAGCATATAGTTCAGTAGGAATAAAATACAAGTACACATCCGATATTTGGTGCTAGCAAGGACAGAAGGACCACACACATACACACACAGACACACACACACACACACACACACACACTAACCTGAGCTGATGTGCTTTCCTGTAGTAATAAAGGGAATAGAAGGGCATCTTCAGAATTTCATAGGTTTGTCCAAGTCCATACCACGCCCTGTAATCCCGCTTATTCACCTCGATGGCATGTCTGACACACACACATACACACAGTGTTGGCTGTGGATCTGCAATTATACTTGTACTATTGGTTCTCGGTGTTCCTGTGAGTGTAAGATTGGGTGGTGTAGGTTAGGGGGTGTCTCCTTAAACCTGGCCAGTGTTTATTATTCAGTGTTCATTGTACCTGTAGGCCTGAATGGCAGCAGATGTGTTCTTCATCTCCATGTACTCGTGTCCCATCAGAGTCCAGGCCCCCAGGCAGCGCGGGTTCAGCTTCAGGGCCCGCTGAAAATACAGAACCGCCTTCTCGTGCTGGGAGCGCAGGCTGTAGTAATTACCTACACAATTAACACTCCTCGTTAGCGCGGAGTCACTAGCTCATGCTCATAACTGATACAGAATGAACGAATGAATAATCTGAGGGTACAGGTAAAGCATATCTGAATATTTAAACGGCTATGGAACACTTTGATACACAAATGAAACTCAAGAATATTAAGAACTTGGTGATTTATTATAGAAAAGTAAAAGTTTACATCACATCTTTGTGAGATTCTTGGCTGGCTGCAAAGCGGAAATCTCATTATCTCCTGACAAGGATAGCAAGACAAACGTGTGTGTGTGTGTGTGTGTCTGCGTGCGTGCATGTGTGTGTGTGCGTGCGTGCATGCTCACTAACCTATGACACAGCAGGTCTCCACTCTATATTTGTCTATCTCCACCAGGTTGTGGGCAAGATAGCTCAGCTCTGGCTTCATACTCTAACACACACACACACACAGAGCACTGTAAGGACTATATGGGCCACACTCAGAGTCCACGGTGTGAGAGTGAAGGCTCTCTTACCCGAACATAGAGCAGGTTGGAGAACGTGTCCATATTCTCGATGCGGAACGGATCCTGCTCACGCAGCTCATTAAACAGATCCAGCGCCTGGTCAATATCTATATACACACACACACACACACACACACACACACACACACACACACACACACAAATATGGTTCATCACACACACTTAATGACATGTCCCAATCCACATGCCCTAATTACCTGTACACCAAAATAAGTTAGTAAGTTATTGTTACTTACAGTTTATATTTAAGTCTCAGGTGATGTGCAAACAAAAAAACACAAAATGGCTCTTAATGAAACATATTAATGGAAATTATATGATGCTACAGTGTGTGTAGTTGTATTTGAATTGTATTTGTGCCTCTGTACAATTGTTTTTATATTTTCTTTATTACTGTTATATAAACTATTACTATAAAACTTATTAAACCAGATCAATTACTTTAATTCTTATATTAATTATCTAAGCCACTCAAGCAGGTCGGGTTTCTTTTTGGGGGTTTGGGCTTAACCCTCCCTTGTAACGTTTAGGGATTTTCCGTTCCACTGTTACCCTAGGTTTGTTCGGTTTGGGACGGTCCCTACATTGTTTCATATACATCAACACAATGCTCCGTTATAAAAAAGCACTGACTGACCTTGATACGACACACACAGAGTCTATAGGGCTTTTTAAAAAGGAGCATTGTTACAAAGCATCTATTTAGGGACTGTCCCAAATTGAGCAAGGAAAAACTCCCTAAATGTTTTAAAAGAAGAAACCTTGTTAAGCCCAAGCCCCGAAAAGAAACTCGACCTGCTTGGGTGGCTTTGATGATAAATAATATATAATATAATATATAATATAAAATAAATTCACAATACAGAAACTAAGTATTAAATAAGCAATTACATTAGATAATACATAAATATTAATCAATAAAATAAAATATATAGAATAGCATTATTTCGTCCATGTGTGGTGTGGGTTAATACAGAGCTGTTCTCTGTGTGTGTGTGTGTGTGTGTGTGTGATGAGGACACACACCACGGATGTTGTGGTAGGCGACGGCGATCTGTGAGATGATGTAAGTGCTCTTAGAGAAGCCGGCCTCCATCAGACTGCGGTACTTCTGCAAAGCTTCCTTAATCATCTGCAGCTCATTGTACATGTGAGCCATAAAAAAATCCCTCACCCAGCAATCCGGCAGAGACAGAGCCTTTAACTACACACACACACACACACACACACACACACCATAAGTGAGAATATGTCTGTGTCTATACATTAATCAGCAATAACATTAAACACGGCTGCCCAATATGCTGTCGGACCCCCAGTCTCCCCTCAGACGTCTGAGACCACACCAAGGCTTTAGCAGCAGATAATTTGATCCACCCATGGATCAGACTTGTTTGTCCAGCACATCCCACAGATACAGGATTAGACTGATATTTGGGGGATTTAGGTGCCATGGCAACACTGAACTCTTTATCATGTTCCTGAAAACCATTCCTGAACAATTACTGCCTGAAGAGGAAAAACAGCTTCCCCAAGTAGGCGGAGCCAAAGTAACATCCACACAGTTACCCAACAGAACATTGATCCAGTGATCCAGAGCATCACACACACATTCTATTATTCATTTCACCTGGCCGTGGGTTTCATGTTATGGCTCATCTGTGTGTGTGTGTTGAACATACCATGTCGATGTTGGTAATAAGGTTGCAAAGTTCAAGCCACGCCCCCCAGTGCAAAGGAAGAGAGTGTGTCGCCTCCACAAACACTGATACAGCTTCCTTCATCAGATCCAATTTCCTTAATACAACACCATATCTACACACACACACAGACACACACACACACACGGTGTATGGTTTCAGAGTACAAACATTACAGATTATCAAACGGTGCAGCTGTGAGTGTGTGTGTGTGTGTGTGTGTGTGTGTGTGTGTGTGTGTGTGTGTGTGTGTGTG
>JAUZST010001385.1:0-18562 GCA_034779995.1 Parotocinclus haroldoi | reverse complement strand
ACTGTATACAAAGCATATATATATATATATATATATACACACACACACGTGTACACACACACACACACACATGCAAGATCTCACCTCGTGGGGTACAAATGATTCTGTGAAAGGTCAGGAATCAGCCCAGAACTACACCGCAGTCTCAAAGATGATTGTTAGTAACACCCTATACGGTCATGGAATAAAATCCTGTGAGGCACGCAATGTCCCCCTGCTTAGGCCAGCAAATGTCCAGGCCCAAGTTTGCCAGTGAGCATCTGTATGATCCAGTGGAGGCATTGGAGAAGGTCATGTGGTCAAAAAATTAAGTATTTTGGCATGAACTCCACTAGCTGTGTTTGTTTAAAGAAGGATAGGCGCGACCTTAAGAACACCGTCCCAACCGGGGCGCATGGGGATGGAAGCATCACACTTTGGGCTGCTTTTCTCTAAACGGGACCGGCCGACTGCACCGTATTGAGAGGAGGATTTTGGCCAACAATCTCAATTCCTCCGTAAGAGCATTGAAGATGGGTTGTGGCTGGGTCTTTTAGGATAACAATGACCAGAAACACACAGACAGGGCAACTAAGGATTGGCTCTGTAAGAAGCATTTCAGGATCCTGGAGTGGCCTAGCCAGTCTCCAGACCTGAACCCAATTTGAAATTTATGGAGAGTGCTGATATCAATGTTGCTCAGGATTTTTGGTACCAAATATTAAGTTCTGTTTTTCAATTGTATCAAATACTTATTTTATATGTTCTATATATATTTAATATCATGAAATGGGATTTATATATGGGGTGTATATGGGAACACGTGCAAAATCGGCAGTGTATCAAATACTTATTTTCTCCACTGTATATTCTAGCTGAACGTCAGAACCATATTTGTTATATTATATGTGGATTTCTAGAACGTGATGGTTTAAAAAAATTATGTTTTAAAACTTTTTTTTTAATTGAAACGTTTATTTAAAGCGATTTACCAGCCGATAGTGCTGTGGTTCACTTCATTACTGTCAGTGAGAAGCTAGACTTTACACGTTTACAAAAGTACTTAATTATAACTAACAATAGCAAAGATGAGACGGCAGAGGATTTCACGATTTTTGTTTAAATGTATCAGCATAAAATAGCTACTACGAAGACACCTAGAGAGAGAGCATGAAAGTGTTGAGGATGAGTGTTTGTGAGAGAGAGTGAGGTGGAGTAAGTGGAGTGAGGTGGAGTAAGTGGAGTGAGGTGGAGTAAGTGGAGTGAGGTGAAGTAAGTGGAGTGAGGTGAGTGAGAGACAGAGGTAGTGGTAGTGAGTAAGAGAAGGGGAACAAGAGATAGTGACTGAGTGAGAGAGAAGAAGTGCGAGAGAGAAGAAGTGCGAGAGAGAAGAAGTGCGAGAGAGAAGAAGTGCGAGAGAGAAGAAGTGCGAGAGGGAGTGCGGGACAGAGAGAGAGAGGTAGTGAGTGAGAGGGAAGTGGAGTGAGTGAGGTAATTGAGAATAAGAGAAATCAAATAAGAGAGATAGTGAGCGAGAGAAAGGGAATGAGAGAGAGAGAACGAGTGAACATTAGTATTTGTTACTTTATGGTTTAATTTACGTTTTATAGCATTAATTGGTCTATGAAACTGTCCTTTGCTTGGCAAGGACCTTCCCCAGTTACCAAGTTGTTGGTTTCTATTATTTTTCCAACATAGGCAAGGGGAAAGAAACGGCAGATTGGTTGGTTCCCAGCAAATTATGTGAAACTCTTAAGCCCCAGTACCAGTAAGACCACGCCCACTGAACCAACTCCACCCAAACTGCCAACACCCAACGCAGGTACAGTCAAAGTCACATAAACTCAACAGTAATATTGCTGTTACATAAACATTGTCAAAAGTTTCATTCACACATTGCGATGGCACACTGAACACTGATTGTACTTCATGAACGCTTTGTGGTACATTTGTAGATTTTAGGCTGCCGTTTATGAAAATCGTATTTTCAAAGTCACCATGTGGAAAAAGCTTACAAGTAGCATACTGCCAACAAGCAACAAATGCAATACACATTATTACATCTGTGTCAAGCAGTAAAAATGAAATGAGATTTCTAGTCCCGTTACTTCTGTCTGGTCAAAATATCTGGCTTCTCTACAAAAAAAAAAAAAACCCAGACATCTTATGTACATGAATACACCAGTTTGCCTTCAGCCTTGCAACCAGTGCCAGGTGATAGCTTGCCAGGTTTGAAGCCTCTAGAGATAAAGAGCCTTCATGAGGCAAATGAATATGCCACAACGCACAAACCAGATGTTGGACCACTATGTCTGGTTATCCCCATTTGATAACACATCCAGAAGCACCACAACCTCCAAAAGCATAAAACTGTTGTTAAACCAAACACAGCACCACAGTTTCGACTGGAGTCATGAGTGGTAATCTGAAAGTACGGACGCTGCTGCTCAGATAAACAAAGTTATATAAAAAAAATACAATAAAACATTTTTATGAAAAAACACTTTGTGTCCAGTTTTCCACAAAAAAATGGCTGTCCGCTGTGATCTAAGAATCTCTTGTGCTTGTGTTTTCAGTGTGCCAGGTGATTGGCATGTACGATTACACAGCTCAGAACGATGACGAACTGCCTTTTGGGAAGGGTCAAATCATTAATGTGTTAAGCCGGGAGGATCCTGATTGGTGGAAGGGCGAGCTGAATGGTTCAGTTGGCCTTTTCCCTTCCAACTATGTCAAAATGACCACCGATACAGACCCCAGCCAGCAATGTAAGTAAAAACAGTTCTCTCTTTTGTTTGTTTGGTTTTTTTTTTTCATTTTGTTTTTTTTTTTTTTAATCCTTCTTACACTTGAAACAATTCTCTGTTTTGCTCTTTCTTTTGCACTCTCCTTCTCAAACATGTGCACACATTCTCTGTATCCTGCCCACTATGAACACTGACAACTTGTGTTTGGTGGGAGATAATACATGAATCAGAAACATTCTCTGTATGACAAATTTGTGAAGACGCAAGATAATGGTCGTTACTTTAGGGCATGTTTTTAAATCTAACAAAGCTGATGACAAAGTGCTCAGAACCTACAGACATTTATTCAGACATTTACAGGTAGTGTCCATTCCTCTTTCCCACACACACTAACGGTCCCCTCCCTCTTTTCTGGTAGCATCTTGTCACCTCCATGTACACAGCGTAGAAGGGAACTCTCTCTCACTCTGTCGGCGCCCCTGCATGCTGTTGTTGTCCTGTCGTTTTGTGAGACATGTCCTCCCAAGTTCATTCTAGTCCTCCTAGCTTGTAATGTTTGCACATTGTGTGTTATCTTTCATTTCTTTTCCTCTCTTAAACCTGATTTTATTTATTTTTTTCTTTTTGGTTTTTATTTTTTCATTTTTAGTTTTTACTCCGTTTTTTTGCTTATGTGCTGTGTTTTCCTCTTTCTAGGATTCTTATGTTGCCCATATCCCACTCAGCCTTGAAAGTCCTCAAAGCGACCCACTATCCCCTATACACTGCCCAGCGGGATGATGGGAGATGGAACCCCCCCACATTGGTCATGTGACTGCCCCCTGCTGGCTTTGTGGCCAGAAGAAACGAATCCCGAATACTGCACAAAGAGCAATCGTTAACCTCATAACCTCAGTATTCAGAAGCGTAGGCGCACGCAAAAAATTGCCAAGCAGCATTCTCTGCATTAAAGAAATAGAAAAGAGGAATGCTTAATTTTTTTTGTTAATTGAAAGAATTAACAACTGATTTATATATGGACAGTAACCAAAATAAAGATGATGGATAGTGGGTCCTTTTGTGGCTTTCTGTGATCTAATTCTCTAGCTCTGCTAATGCGATTCAAGTCAATTTGGTCTTAAGCTTTATCCACTGCGTCTGTGAAGCACCACCCACTTTGCTAATTGTTTCCCTTTGCATCTTCCAACCCCATCCCTGACCCCTCCTCGTTGGACCCACAGCACCACAAAAAGACCCACTATTCATGCCCTGTGACATCACAGGACCTGGTAACCTACGTGTGTGTCATAACTGAGCTATGTTCTAGTGTCACACGACTCACAGCATTGTCCACTACATATCTGACTTCATTTTTAATTTAATACGATCAGCTTTGTATTTTTTTTCTTTCGTGAATTTGTTTGTCAGCATTCATTGTCACAGTACAGTCCTGACACTGAAGGTCTGATATGTGTGTCATCTACAACTCCTCCATCGTAAAACAAATAGGTGCTGTCAGTGGTTTCTGATGGGCAGGATGGGAGCTCTCCATTCATCCAATCACTCAAGTCTCTGTCAGTGTTGGTCACATGTTCATACCAAAACAATGGTTCAATAGGTGTTGTGTGTCCGCTTGGTTTTCTGTTCGTTTCGTTAAGTGTGCATTGCTTTCATAGCGTTTGTGTGACCGGGTTGAGAAATGGTGTTGCAAACCAAATTCTGCACAACTGCCACTTACGGAGAACGGTAGATCCGTGGATAGCATAAACACAGATATACATACACTTTATGTTGAAATCGGTGCAAAAGTCTTAGACCATCATTTCGATTAGATATACTATTGTTTTACTAATGCTATTATGGCCATATATTAGGGTCTCAGACTCTTTATTGAAAGACAACAAGAAAATACAGGATTTTAGGCAGTATTAAAACACAAACAAATCTTTAAAAAGCTTCTATAGACTACAGTGGCAAGCATTCATTGTGACTTGTGCTCACAGTGGATCAATAGCAGCATCTGGCAGCTTCATCAGGATGCCAAGTTGACCCTTCTACAGTCCTTCAAAAACTTGATCAGGAATGGTCTTTTTGGCAGGGTAGCCAAACCACTTTTCAGAAGGTGAACAGGGTAAAACACCAAGACTGTGAGTGCCAGTAGAAAAGAAGATACTTGTACTATGTACTAAGTACTATAGAGTGATTAATCCAAGTTTGTGGGTCTTGTCACTGATAATATATTATATAGTTTCATTTTATCTCAATTATTGATGCTTTTTATTATATCATGACAATACAACAGAACTACTGGTCTAAGACTTTTACACAGCACTATGTAGACTGCAGTCTCCTGTCAAGGATTAAATAGAAGTTCTTGTGGATTTCAAATTGTTTAATATCTCTAATTTCAGTGCTTATATGGTTTATTTTGGATTTATTTTTGGAGCATCAACCTAGGAGAAAGCAGCATTTCAAATTGTGTACATCGCTATGTTTTTTTCTAACAATCAGAATTTCATAGTGTTTTAAATCACACAAATTATTGAGCTGTCCAATTTTTAAGTCAAAGTAGTGGATGGTTAGAATAATCAAGTCACCAGACTCAGTGAAATAAACGTCCTTGAGTACCTTGAACAAAGGCAGAGGTTGTCCTCACTCTGTCCCAAATATACTGTAATACCTAGATACCTGATTAGAAATGCTAATGAATTTAAAAATGTTTACAACAAAAGACTGCTCGTCTCTTTCTGCTCATTAGTAAAAGCGTTAATTTATGCTTCAACTTTATTATACTGGTGGTACCATAGCAACTATGATTTGTTTTTTGTTTTTTTTTTTGCTTGTTTTTATATCAGTATTCTACCTTTTGAAAAATGGATGAAATGTAAGTCCTGTTGTCAGATCAACAGGATTTTATTATTCCACATCTTTGTGACTCCTGGTGTTTCCACATTGTAAAAGTATTGGAGTATGCTGCTTACAATAGACTCAGTGGACTCTCCATTGTGTTGCCTTTCAATTGGGAGACTTGTTTTTTTTTTTTTTGTGTACCGTAACAGACTTTGACTCTGGAAGCACAGCAGAGCTTGTTCTCATTCAATTTCAACATACTGTATAGGAACATGAAATGCATTTCCATTTTATTTCCTGCTTTCGTTTGGGTGCTCGCGCAGCCCATTGGAAATTGACAGTTGCACTTGGTTAATGCAGCGTTTTATCAAATAAAGAAATAAAACGAATGTACACAATAAAGCAACCATACACCACAGATCTTTAGCTTTAATAAAATGTCATGCTCTGTTTATAGAAAATGACTTGTAACCATTAAAGAACTACATGACAATGGTGCACTTGTGTAGTTTCTTCGGTGTACTTCAATATCACCTATAATTCCTGTCCTGGTTTTTGTGACATATGTCAGTATTGCGAAGAGTAAAAAAGTGTCTTATTTGTAGTGTGTAATAAACTGTATGAAATGTATAAACTATAAGAGTTTTACTTAAATTTACAGTCAAACTGACTATAGTTTAGATGCATCGTGTTCTTTATGAGTTACCCTGGAAACAATGAGAACTTGGTTATTGATCTCGTGACGTGGTTAAATTCATACATCAGCCTCCCTGATTTACTCAGATTCAGGCCCTTTAGCATAAATTTCACACTATAAATATAGCTGTTCATACCAAAAGGAGAGGAAAGTCGTAACCTTTGCCCTGTCTGCAGGGTGCGCTGACCTCCACCTCCTGGATATGCTGACCCCAATGGAGAGGAAGAGACAAGGCTACATTCACGAGCTAATTGTTACAGAGGAGAACTACGTCAATGACCTGCAGTTAGTCACTGAGGTAAGGCTCTGTAGCTGTGAGGTGACAGTGCTTACCACTGCTTCAATTGTGGTATTCTGTCCTCCTGCAGAGGGAACATAACATAATGTGGTCTCAAGCACCTACACAGGAATGTTCGGTTGCTCCAAGCAGATTTGCATATCGTTACAGGTGTGGCCTGATTAGACACTATAATAAGTCTCTATAAAAAGGCTCTCAGATGCTACCTTTGGGTAGTGTACCTCTTGGTAAGTGATTGTTTACTGCTAGTTATGCTTATATGACACATTTGCCCAAAGCTGGACCTGCAGACCTGCAGACCAGTGCTGGTCTGAGCCTGTCCCATTAATGCTTGGTTGGTGATACATCTGGCAACCTCGCAGGCCAAGGATGTGTTGCAATCTGGCGTATATGATCCTGGGAAACCCTTGCTCTTTGTGGGCGTGCGTTGTCTTGCTGAAAAGTGAAAGTTGGAAGCCCCATCATAGGAGGAAACGTCGCGTATGTCGTGTTCAGTGGCAATAGTAAGATGTCATAGAGGCATGTCTAGCAGTCAGCAATCTTTCATCAAAAGGTACACTACCCAAAACTCAAAAAGTAGCCTCTGAAAGGCTTTTTGTAGGGTAGCAAGGGAAAGCATTTTTGCGACCTCTTGTGGGCAGACTTGGTTTTTAATCAGACGACATCTTTAGTCATTTACATCTGCCTGACATATAATTGCATGACAAGTTGACATTTTTGTCAATTAGTACAATAGTACAATAGTGCTTCAACTAATGGGTATGAATCACAATAGATGAAAAAGTACCGTTGCTATCTAAGAAAAACAGAAAGGAAAAGTCCGATAAATCCAGATATCTGGTGCACAATGTTGAAGGAAGGGTCAAAATTGGTTGCAAGCAGCATGGTTTGATAGGTCCTTCCTGTCAGGTGTCAACAAGTCAGTGGTGGAAATGGAGTCAAGGCGAATATCTTCTGGTTTTTGGACAGCAGGCCTTACCTAAGCATTGCGAACACAGAAGGACACTCTGAACAGGACAATGTAAGGGTTGTATTGTTGGGGATTGATTCCAGGAAGAATTTGCACCTACTATGACAAGATGTCCCATCCGCATGGCTCATTATTGATGGAGAATGATTTTAACACCTAGTGGACTATACTACTAAACTATACTGTGAGACTGCGGTGGCCTAGTGGTCCAGGGTTCAAATCCCGCCTCTGCCACAGTTGGGTCCCTGAGAAGTGGCCATCCAGTGTACATTCCATATACTTATTGTAATGTAGTTTAGTATGTTATGTGTACACCAATACATCAGTCTTGTAGAAGAATAATCAAGATAATTATTAATCATTAAATACCTCCATCAGAACAAATATATATGCTCTAGAAACAACTTAAACCTACTATCTACATAACAAAGCCTGAAACTCTGCATAAGATGTGTACAAAACAAGTGTATAACTAGTGCTGAGGTCTTCTAAAACATAACAGGAAAGGAAATCTGTCTTATATACATGGTATTCACATCTGGATGACAGAACAATAGTTTGATGTCTTGCGATGGTCGCTGCCAGAGAAAAAGAAAACATGGTAGCATTCCACTGTCTTTTGTTTTGATTAAGTTTTATAAAAGGTACAAAGATATGAATTACTGTATTGCAAAAATGTTTTCATATTGTGTTTTGTTAAATATTAATGTTTCAATTGAACCACTGTGCAAGGTATCTAAACTACTGTGTGACACTGTAGTAACGTCCTGTATAACCAAACGTAACGCACACCTCGAACAGTGCATACCTGTACATGACATGCATCATCATCTTTATGATTTGTAAAATCAGAGCGTATAAGAGTCGATTATAAATAATACCCCCCTGTCTTTCACAGACCTTCCAGAAACCTCTGCTCGAGTCAGAGCTGCTGACGGAGAAGGAGGTGGCCATGATCTTTGTCAACTGGAAGGAGCTTATCATGTGTAACATCAAACTGTTGAAGTATGATTTCTGTCGCTAATAAACAGGCCTCTTTGATTTGACCCTGCAGGGTTGTACAGTACAGCTGCAGACAGAGGTTTAGCACAGGCTGCTTATCTTCCTGCTATAACAACTACAGTGTTGAGTTGCTGCAGGTGTTTTAAAGTCAAAACATTTTGTGACAGTCTCTGCTCGCTACTGGATGGTGATGTTATGTTTTACTGATTTGATTTTTGCATGTTCTCCCCATATCTATGTCAGTCCTCACCCTGTCCCGTCCCCAAAAAAATGCATTTGGTCAGTTGGTGTCCCTAAAGTGTCCCACTGTCCCGCATGTGTTCTCTGCAGTGGACTTGCACCCTGTCTAGAGTTGCTCATTTTAATTAATTAACAATTATTTACCAAACCAATTCTCTCCAGAGGAAAAAAAAAACAATTGCAGGGCCTCCAGCAAGGAATTGGTGCCAAATATAATTTTTCCTCTTTTTTAACTAATGTGCGTTCAAATATTGACTTAATGCCCACTTTATTAGGTATGCCCTGCTAGTAGGCATGTAATATCATTACATTTTGGAGTACAGACCCTGCAGTGCTACATGACACATTTTTAGCTGGGAATTTTTGGGACTCTCTGGCCAGGTCAGTCGTCTTTAGACTTTGTCACTGAGCAGAGGTGTAAAGCAGAAAATTGCATAAACTGAATGCAAACAGCACGTAGGCATGATAGGCCAGATGATGGGACAGAAGGCAGGAACCACTGTGCCAGTTCTCCTGTTTGCAAAGCATATGCACAGGGGCACGTTCGAGATGCCAGTTGACATAAAACATCTTGTCAGATGTCAGTGGAAACTAGAGTACCCAAAGAAAACCCTTCTAGACACGGGGAGAACATTCCAACTCCACACAGAGCTCCCAGGCCAGGAACCTAGATCTCTGGAGCTGTGAGTTAACTACTCCCTCAATTTGATGCCATATGGATCTCATTCACAGTACACTGATCAGCTGTACATTAAATCCACCTGGCGAATATTGTCTAGAACCCTCTTGCGGACCCATCAAGGCATCTACTCCATAAGATCTCTGATAGTGTCCTGTAGGTGTCAGGCACCTAGTTCTTAGCAGCAGCTCGTTAAAAATCTGTAAGTTACGAGGTGGGGCCTCCGTGGATTGGACTTGTTTGTTCAGCACATGGGATCCGGTGAATTTAGCAGCCAAGTGAACATTTTGAACTCCCTACCATGTTCCTGAAACCATTTCTGAACAATTTTACAGCGTGGTAGAGACCATTGTCCTGCTGAAATAGGTCCCTGCCATTAAGAAGCGAACATGCCGGCACCATTTAACATACAAGCATCGGTCTGTTCCAATCTAGTAAAAGACTAGCACTAACCTTCTGCTGACAGAAAAGAGATTCACACTTTTGAAAAGCAGAAAGCATGGTAGTGTTTCACACTTGTTCAATAAAAAGACAGAAAGATAGGTACATAAGAATGTATTGTACACTACAAGTACTGCACTAAATGTTTTCATCTGTGTTTAGATTAATGTTGTATCGTATACGTAGTATTGTTTTTTGTTTAGAATGAAAGTAAAATGAGTGCGTAGTGAGAATAATTCATTACTGCAGGGCATTACGGGTGAGAAAGAAAATGTCGGGTGAGCGCATGCCAGTGAAGATGATTGGGGACATACTGACCGCGCAGTTGCCCCATATGCAGCCTTATATCCGCTTCTGCAGCTGTCAGCTTAATGGTGCTACCCTTATCCAGCAGAAGACTGATGAGGTGCCTGACTTCAAAGACTTTGTCAAGGTAACAGCGTACTTGTCAGGACTGGCTGCCATTCGGCAGACTTTGCGGTGTTTGCTTTGTCTCACTGCAATATATGCTTCAACTTGGGTACAAAAGCCCTGTACGTGTGTGTCTGTGTTTTACAGAGGTTAGCAATGGATCCTCGATGTAAAGGCATGCCTCTGTCTAGCTTCCTGCTCAAGCCTATGCAGAGGGTCACCCGTTACCCCCTTATCATCAAAAATGTACGTACGCAGACAATTTAGGTGTTCCGTAGCGCTGGAAAATCCTCCCACATCAGTCAGGTAGCTTAAGCTTGGAATGCAAGCAATGACAGTTAACACCATGATTGAATGATGAAAGTGCTGATCTAAAGAAACTGATCACACATGGTGATTACATGGTCATTACAGTGTGTTTTAAATGTGATCTCGGCCAGATCCTGGAGAACACCCCCGAAAGTCATCCCGACCACAGTCACCTGCGGCAGGCTCTGGAGAAAGCAGAGGAGCTGTGCTCTCAAGTAAACGAGGGCGTGCGTGAGAAGGAGAACTCCGATCGCCTGGAGTGGATACAAGCACACGTCCAGTGTGAAGGGTTATCCGAGGTCTGAAAGGCCGCGCAACGGACTATAATTCGATCGTTATTTGTTTCTTTTTCTGCTTCAGCATAATTTCTTGAGACTCTCCTTCTAATCATCTAATCTGTGTTGTAGCAATTGGTTTTTAACTCTGTCACCAACTGCCTGGGTCCTCGAAAGTTCCTGCATAGCGGGAAGCTCTACAAGGCCAAGAGCAACAAGGAGCTGTACGGCTTCCTCTTCAACGATTTCCTGCTGCTGACACAGGTCACCAAGCCGATGGGCAGCTCAGCTTCTGACAAAGTGTTCAGTGCCAAGTCCCACCTGCAGTACCGCATGTACAAGACGGTGAGCAAAGTCATTATGGGTTAACCTTGAAATATACAGTAGAAAATAGCCTTTCAATTCAAACATAAATGGTCTCGGAAGGCTGTTCGAACTCCAGGAAACCTCATACATAAAGGTGTAAGCATTTCACCCAGAAAAGTGCTATGTTACGCAGTAAAAGTTTAAGCTACGTATTGCATGTCTCTTGTAATAATTCCGCTGTAAAAGTGATTTGTCGTTCTATTTTGTTGTGAAATAAGACGCTTTGTATGAATTACAATGTTTAAAATCAATTCTTGTGGAGTTTGGAAAGTATATTGAGAAATATTCTTATCTTCTTAAGGATGGGTACTGGGAACCACCGGTTTAAGCAATGGAATAATGGCCATGTATAATTATTTCTGAGCCTCTATGTTAAAATACAAGCAGGAAATATGAGAAATTGTATGCGGTATTTAAAAAATCTGAAAAACCTATTAGTGGTACCTCCCATGCACTTGAGCAATGGCAGCATCTTACATTTTCTTCTTGATGGCAAGACCTTCTACAGTCCTGTGAAGCTTGATCAAGAAAGAGTAGCAGCCAAGAAACCTCTTTTTCACAAGGGAAACAGCTTGGAAAGGCATAACTATGCTAAAGCTCAATGAGACTGGAATCAGTAGGGATCAGCAGAGAAAAGTATTGTACAGTGTCAAATCCAAGTTAGAATATTCCAGGTCCAGTAACGGACAATATATAATATATGTCCATTATACTGTTGCAAAGACTTTTTGCACAGTGCTGTATAATTAAAAATGGTTTATGAACAGCATTATCCTTATAAAGCCAGGGTGTGGATACAGATTTTCATTCCAGCCAAGCAGGAGCCACACCTGATTTTATTCATCTGTTTGAAGACCAAGGCCAAGTGATTAGACAAGTGGAGTCGGGTGTAGCTCATTCTTGGTTGCAAGGAAAACTTGCAATCACACTGGCCCTTTTATGGATGTTGTTGGCAACTATAGTGTTTAAAGTTAGACCTTTGTGGAGAGGGATTCAGAATGGAGCAGGATAATGGCCCGAAACAAGCTTTGCAACAACTATTTGATGGTCGATGTACTGCAGACTATCATGGGCCTTTCTCCTCAGTCTTCTGACTTAAACCTCTTCCAGCATTTTTGTGGGCACTAGAGGACGTAGAAAGCCAACCATTCCGTAACATCACAAGGTGGTCTATGGTAAAATTGTAAAATGATGCTGGGATAACATGGAGAAGAGTCCATCAAGTTCACACTGATATTGTGGACCTGATGGTCCAGGATTCAAATCTCACCTCTGCCAAGCTGCCACAGTTGGGTCCTTAAGCAAGGACCTTAACCCACCAGTGCTTGAATTGTAAGACTGGATAAGTTGTAAGTGGCTCTGGATAAGGGCGTCTGCTAAATGGCGTAAATGTAACTTTTTTCAAAAGTGGTCTTTAGTGGTCTCAGACATTTGGCCCTGAGTGTATATAAAACAACTTTAAAATCTGCGCTAGACACCAGTCAAATATGCCAGAATACTACTATAGAGACGTGTGTTCGAATCGGAACATTGTCTAGGTGGGGCTACAGATGCTCATGTCTGTGGGAGGGAAGGTCCAGTGTGGATTAAGCTAATCGAGGATCTGCAAAGATGGCAGACATGGCGTGCTTACCTGCTTGTAAATTAATCCCGACCTTGGAGTCCACCTGTGTAGAGTTTGCATATTCTCACCAAGGTAAACACTGGCAGGTCCCATAGACCTAGTAATAATACCATAACAAGTAGTGCTGTCATAATTTTCACTATTGTCCTGACCCCACCCTCTTTATTTATTTAATCATTTATTTAATTGTCACTTTAGCCCATCTTCCTGAACGAGGTTTTGGTAAAGCTTCCTACTGACCCATCCGGAGATGAGCCCATCTTTCACATATCTCACATCGACCGAGTGTATACTATCCGGGCAGAGAGCATCAATGAGAGGTACACACACACACACACATTCTCTTCATCAACTAATCTACTTTATGCTTTTAAACAGTGTTTAAGAGGCTTATGGGAACATAATGATACATTCAAGTTGCAGTCAGCAATCCAAATGGATCGAGTCGTTCTCTGTCCAGTACTGATCTTGATCTTCTAGTTCTTCACAGTAAGTGAGGGGTGTTTGTAGTAGGCATGATAGAAATAAGCAGCGGAGGAAGAACTCAGGAAAACTCAAAACAATAATAAGACATTTAAAACAAAATCACCTCACTGAATATGTGGAATTTAACAAAGCTAAAGTGAACTCTCCTGAGAGTGCAGAGCCAGACACAAACACAATCTTTCTTTATTATTATTATTTTTTCATTAAAAGACAAATTGAACAAAATTTCTAACAAAATGTTAGAATTGCAACAATATTTTAAACATATGACTGACCGATTCAGATTTTCAGATTCTCTCCAAGAAAGTAACAGCATACAGATATTTACTACGGTCTTATATTGTACCGTTTTATAATCTTTATCATGTTATTTTTTTAATTATGTTTTATCATAATCATATATATTACTTTATTAAATTGTATTTAAATATGTTCTTTCTTATAATTGTTACGTTTGTATTGTGTTTATTTAAACAATTACTATAAACATATTAGGTAAGAAGGTTAGTTTAATTCTTACATATCATCTAGAATGCCAAAAAAGATTGGGTCCCTTTTTGAGTCTTGGTCCTCCCAAGGTTTCTTTCTTTTAGCACCTTTTTTCTTGCCACTGTCATCCAAGGCTGGCTCAGTTAGTATTTTGGACCTAGATAAGTAAAGCTGCTTTGAGACAATGCTCCATTGTGAAATGTGAGAAATTACATAAACATGGCTTTGACATTTAGGCTTTTGGCAGATGCCCTTATTACCAGAGCATCTTAATAACTGATGCAGTGTAAAAATCCAAGCACTTGGGTTTGGAAGCCAGATGTCAGCTTGGCTAAGGTGGGATTTGTACCCCGGACCTTCTAGTCCACTACTCAACCACTAAACCGCCACAGTCCTTACCAGACATCCTCCCACAGTCTTACAGACTTACACAGCGCCATCCTATTATTACTCCCTTTATTTACGTATAACACCATTTTTATTATAATGATTTAGTTTCCGAACATCATATAGACAACTGTTAAATGCTGAGTGTTACATTTACTCTTTGTACTCTTTGTACATCTTTGTTACATTTATTAATTTGATGTGTTGCTAATTGGATGAGATTTAAAATGTGAATTGTTCTGGTCAGGACTGCTTGGGTGCAGAAGATCAAGGCTGCCTCTGAGCTCTTTATTGAAACAGAAAAGAAGAAGAGGGAGAAAGCTTATCTGGGTAAGTTGTGTGCGATTTGAGCTTAAAACATTTATATTAGTAATGAAACTGATGCACTGTGGTATTTCAAATAAACCAGCTGAAAGATGTATCCCATGGTCATGGACATACTTCATGGTCATATCATTGAAAACTGGAACGATAGTAGTGAACCGTGAACTTTGTTGAAGAAATGAGGTTGGGAACAAATCTTTGATTAGAGATAAAAATATATAGAGAGAGTTGTAGAGATAAAAGATCTCAACTTAAAAATACACCTTGTGAAATTTAATTGTAAAAATCAGTAGCTCATGGCTGTGTATATTAGTGACCATAAGAGCACGAAACCTTTCTCAACAAGTGGTTGCTGTGGTACAAGTCACAGAAATATACTGCTCACAAAAAATACTTCAAAACTAAATATCCTATTGTTACGAGATGTGGTGGTTTTTGGTAGGACCAAGGATGCGGGATAGACGACATATAGTAAGAATGGGGAAATAATATAGAACAACTGAAAAGGGATAAAGAGCAGAGCGTAAGGCTCCTAAACACAAAAAAAAGGGATAAAAGGGCACGCCACGGTGTTGCATCCCGACAGGGAGCAACGCGCAAACTGGTCGCAAGAGGGCGCCGGAGTGCCAACGGGGCAGGCGTGCAGAGAGCACGATTTGGGACGTCTCCCGAAGTAGTCCGAATTCCAGGGAGCGAGTGTAAGCTCGAGTTTGCATGCAGTGGAAGAAAGCCATGCCGGCATCTTATAGAATGCACACAGCCGGGTGGCGAAACACCCAACCGGGGCGCGTCCTACTTGGAGCAGGCATCTGGCTGGGGTGAGGCTCGTTCAGTACAAACGACGAAGGGACTTGAGGGAGGAGTGCAGGAGTACGGGACTGGAAACCCTCAAAGTACCCCTAACAAACCTGGGGGGTTCTCCCCATACGTGTCCTTCAACACTAAAAGCCCCCGGAACATTACCACTATCTATAAAGGTGAGCGTAAGGGCGCGTACCGAATGGAGAGCGAATGCCGGTGGAATGAAGATGACCTGGCCCCGAACAGCGCTAAAGCTCACGCCTATATAGCACGAGAAGCAGCTGTTCAGAATCAGGTCGCAATCTTAATATTGTATATAAGCTGCCTCACCGATATCTCTGTAATGGTAACCGGCGAGGACGGCCGAACGCTCTGAGGGCAAAGATAGGAACCCTAACACCTATAAAGAAATATCCCCTCATTTTTGTGAGCGGTGTACTTGACGCTGGTTACAGGAGAAATTCCTCAACACTGCTTAGCTTGCAATCACGGTGCTCACCAAGTTAGCCCACATCCACCATTCAAATTACAATGGCCTTTTGAGTGAACTAAACTTTGTGCAATGGAAGAAGACGATTCCTTTCTCCTGTGATCTGGATGGTCGGGTAAGTGTGTTCTATTTACCTGGGGAAGTGAAGGAACCAGGATGTACTATATGCAGAAGACAAACTGGTGGAGGGAGTGTGATGCTTTGCGTAATGTTCTGCTAGGAAATGATGGGTCTCAGCATTCGTGTCCTCATAGTGTTTTTTCAAACCCAGCTATTGGCTCTTGCCTTCAAAACATAGGAGCTACATTATAGAACTTTACCCTTATGTACATTTGTTTGTGTATGATTATCTTTTTTTCGACATTAATGTGTCTGTGTGCAGTGCGGTCTCAAAGAGCTACCGGAATTGGTAGACTGATGGTCAACATTGTGGAAGGAATTGAGCTGAAACCCTGCCGGTCCCATGGTAAGAGATCTTGTCTGTTTTATCTTATTCAAGTAATAGTTCATGTAATCCCCTTTCTTTTTGCTGTTGTTGATGTTGTTTGTAGGTATTAGGTAAGGTTAGTAATGTAATATTTTCCTCCCCCTTCTCTCCTATCTATCTGCATTTATGTAGGTAAGAGCAATCCATACTGCGAGGTAACGATGGGTTCGCAGTGTCACATCACTAAGACAATGCAGGACACACTGAACCCCAAATGGAATTCCAACTGCCAGTTCTTTATCAAAGACCTGGAGCAAGACGTACTCTGCGTGACCGTTTTTGAAAGGGATCAGTTCTCACCCGATGGTAACCACACACTCTCAAACTTTTATACACGAATAAAGTATCTGTACTATATTTGTTGTCGCTCAAAGCCTTCGTAGAGCAATAGAATAGGTTGAAAATAAACTGCTAATTACTTGTAAAGCCAAAGATTTTTTTTTTTACAGGTAAGCACTGTTTAACTACAGCATCAAGTTCTGTGAAACAGGTCGTTGACCGAAATGGCCATTGACCAGATGTTACCATAGTCCCATTGTCTTTTTAGGCTACTGTTCTGTAAATGTAAAGGGCATATTCACAAGAAAACTGTGCGCAAACGATACATAAGTGCATCAGAGATACCACTGAAAACACAAATAATTGATGAGTGAAGAGGCTGATACTTTTGTTTGGTGGAATACGAACAACACAGAAGATTTAACAGAGAGTCAGTAAGAGAATGTGGGCCAGATTATATTGCTTCAACAGAGAGAGGATATACAGGAAGTGGGAGGACAAAAAAAAGTCCATTTACAGCTTGCAATAAATAAGAATGTCCTCCAAACAAACACAAGTAACTTGCACAGACACTCATTACATCAACCAAGTTAGAACAGTCTCTAATCCAAATTTGAGCTAACGAGCAAACGACTAGTAACACACAGGCACACGACTTCTGCTCCTTTAAGTTCTTCCTCCGCTCATGGATCTTGATTTACGGACATTTACGGCCACTGGGTCTGGAGGTAAAAGCCAGAATTTTGTTTCCTATTATAACTGTTAAGACTTTGATCGTTAAATGAAATGAATGGTCCATTTTGCATTATTTCCATTATCTTCCACTTGTCCGGGGTTTGGGTCGCATAGGCAGCAACCTAGACAGAGAGACCTAGAACTCCCTCTTCCCAGCCACCTACAATAACCCCACTGGGAGGGGATTCTGAGGTGTTCCCAGACCAGCTGGGCGATGTAATCTCTCTAGCGTGTCCTGGGTCTTCCCCAGGGTCTCCTCAAGGTTGGAAATGCCTGGAACACCTCTCCTGAACCACCTTGACTGGCTCCTCTTGAGGTGGAGGAGTAGCGGCTCTACACTGAGTCTCTTCCGGCTGACCTAGCTTCTCACCCTATTTCTAACAGTGAGACCCGCTGCAGAGGAAACCTTTTTTTTCGCCGCGTTCTTCCAGTCATTATCCAAAGCTCATGATCTTAGGTGAGGGTAGGAACATAGATCGACCGGTAAATCGAGAGCCTTGCCTTGTGGCTTTCTTAACCATAACAGACCGGTATAGTATCCGCATCACTGGTGACCCTGTGTAATTTCTATGTCTTGCTCTTTTAAATATAACGGGGGCTTTGGTAGCTTAGTACTTAAAGTTCTGGACACAGTAGGTTAAGAGTTTCACTGTTGAGTCCTTGAGCAAGACACACAACTGCTTGGGTTGTAAGATTGTGCCTGTTGTTAGTCGCCCTGGATAATTAACTAAATGTAAATACAAATGCAAGTACTGAGTTCTTCGAGAAGGCCAGATAATTGATAAATAATCAATAATAAAATTGTTCAACTTTAGCTCCAAAAGCCACTTTCTGTATCCGGTAACGAGTCATTTGTGACATAAATGTGTATTTGGATGTGTTTGTAGATTTCCTCGGCAGGACAGAGATTCGGCTGGCAGACATTAAAAAGGACCAGGGTTCAAAGGGTCCGATCACCAAGAGGCTGCTCTTACACGAGGTCCCCACTGGAGAGATAGTAGTCCGACTGGACCTGCAGTTATTTGATGAACCCTGACCCTTGTAAATGTCAAAAAATGCCTTTCCCCTAAGGTTCCAGATCTCCTCATCTACTGTGTTGCCAGCCTAGAGTGACAATCCCACATCACTAAACACCTAAAATGTCCTGTGTGTGTGTGTGTGTGTGTGTGTGTGTGTGTGTGTGTGTGTGTGTGTGTGTGTGTGTGTGTGTGTGTGTG
>JAUZST010001374.1:0-18566 GCA_034779995.1 Parotocinclus haroldoi | reverse complement strand
TCTAAGTGGCGACTTGTGGCTTCTTTTTCTTATTCGCTTCTCACCTTCTTTGGTTTGATTAAAAGGAATTTTGGTCCAAATAAGCGAATAAAATTACACGTATATAATAGGATTTGTTTCTGTACTTTAGGATTCAGTCCGAATAAACGGCTGCTCCCATTAACCGGATTCGACTGTATTTGTCCTTACCTGGCAACGCGTCAGCCAAGTATGTGGATTCTTTTCTGTTAGTTAAGTCACAAGCGGCCAAAAAATCAAACTTTGATCCTTCATCGATTTACCGACTGTAGCGCGTCTGACTTTCTTTTAAATCTTTACAGCTGTTCGTTAATCCATTAGCGAATTAAACTGCATCCAACTGAAAGCGTCCGCTGCTCAGGCTTTAGGAAAGATGCCGAGGCATTGTGGGAAATGTAGTCCGTGTAGTGAATTTGCATGACAGGTAGTTCTGCACAGTACTCAGAGATACATTCGGGGCCTTTTTAGACCCGCTGCTGTGATTTTAGGGGGACACAGTAATAGTTTACTGGGGCACGTGCACCAGTGCAATGTGACCTGCTAATCTAGGTAGGGGCGGGGCTATTTCAAGCAAAAACGCCCGGGAGGGAGGAACGGAAAGGTGTGTGTCTCGTTTTAAGTTAAAGGCCACTGGATGGGCTTTTGATGTGACTGACTGAAGAAGAGACACGTGCAGGCTTACGGTCGCAGGCACACACACAACACACACACACAAACTATATTGTGTGGTTTGACCCATGTGCAGTGAACAAACAGAATGTTATGAGCTCTTTGATGAGCTCTGGACGCACGCGCACACACACGCACACGCACACACACATAAAACACAACCCGACAGGTCTTTCTCCATGCCAAAAGAAGCTGACTGACTTTATTCATCGTTTAAAAATGGGGAGTGTGATCGCGACTTTTTCTCTGGAGGCGAGGCGTCGTTTCTCTCGCCCCAGCTTCCTGCCCGAGTGTCGGCACAGCATGGCACGCTACCAGCGCTCAGGTAACCCAGGTCACACGGTCTTAGCCAAAGCTTTGGATGTTCAGGCGATTTTAGTTCAGTCCAGCTTTAACGCAATCATGAGGACACTCGGGAGGGGCGGCAAAACTTGCGTACATGCGTTAGGTTAGCTTTAGGTTTGGGGTTTGGGTAGCGGAGAGGAGGATTAAAATACCCCGTGTGTTATTGCGGGGGAGCGTGTTCGTGTAACACTTTTCATACACTTTTAAGCCCTTTGTTTGTAAGGCTTTGCTTTGTGCGTCCGTAGTTTTAGCTTAAACTGCTGTAAGGTTTTTACAGAAATGATAGTCACCATGTTTTTTTCAGCCACAGTGTCGGTAAGGTTGGGAAAATAAAGATAAAAGACACAGGCATGGCATATTGGCTCGCCGTACAAAACGCCCAAAAAAAAAAAAAGAGTCACCTGGTGGCTTTAAGGTGGTAGTAACATTAAGCTCGTGCAGCTGGCTCTGGACGAGGGCAACCGGGCTGTAAATACCTGTGAGGTGTGCAATGGGATGCGTATAATTAGAAGAGGTGGTACAGTATATATATGTATATATATAGAAGAAGAAGAAGAACGGGAGAATGTCAAACTGGACGACACGAGAGTGCCACACATTGACTGATCAGTAGGGTGTATGAGCAGGGAAATGGGTCACAACGCCGACGTCAACTGTACCACCTCTTCTCAATCCACGAATCACTACTCGTTGCGTGATGTTATCCACCCGTGGCAATGGGACTGAACGAAAGCGCCGAAATTCAGGTTCTAGCTTTTGTGTCCAAATACTTTTGTCCAGTAGTGGCATGGGGGTGCTAAAGAGTTGGTGCTTTTGGGATGTGGGATCGATCTTTGGTTCTTGTCTCTGACTCGTGTGTTGCCCATGTTGATTTCCTCAGGGGTATTTGCCGCTCTAAATTGCCCTTCGTGGTAAGTAAGCAAGCCTGTGATCACATGATGGATGATTGATGCACCACAAGCGATCCGGATGAACCAGTAAACTGCCTACCACCTCGTAGTTACAGTCACCCTGCCAACCGTAAAGTTTTCCCGCTGAAAGAGAACTACTGTGCTTCCAAAGATCTGCTGTACAAATCTGATTTACATCAAATCTTTGGAAACTGTGTCAGAGGAACCCGTGTTACTGAAATAAGAAATGGCCGGCTTTGTATAGTAGCCTGAATAGTCGAGTCATTTCGAAGGGGTGTAAGGGTTTCATAAGGGGTAAATCCTTATCAAACACTCGGAAAGCTGAACCCCTGTATTTTCGCTTGATCCGTTCTTGTTGGTGTCATGCATTTTGTGCAGACAGACTGACTCCCTCATTAGAAATGGACATTAGTGAGAGAGAGAGAGAGAGAGAGAGAAAGGGAGAGATCATTTCTGATCGACTCACTCAGCACATCCCCCAGAGTTTCCACAGTAGAAGTGGTGGTGGTTTCCGGCTCTTGAGATCAGGCCAAGTTTTTCACAAAAGCATTGGGTTGTGCCATTACGAAATGTCGGTGCCCAACTGGAAAGTGTCACCATGCTCCCGCTAGCCAGCGGCACGGCCCTCCACTGGAAATCACCAGTGCATTTGATTGGAAAGCATCAGTGTCTCACTAGACGTCCCGTTGGACGGCATTTCCGAGTGTCACCTGAACAGCATCACGTTGGACACATTGGAAAGCAACGCTGCGCTTGATTAAAAAGCATAAACTGTAACTTTGGTTACGGCTGGAAATCGACACTGCGTTTTATTAGAAAGCATCAATGTCTCACTGGAAAGGATCAGTGTCCCACGTTATGACATTTCTGTGTCCCACTGGGTAACATCACTGTGTCCCACTGGGCAACATCACTGTGTCCCACTGGGTAACATCACTGTGTCCCACTGGGTAACATCACTGTGTCTCATTGGGTAACATCACTGTGTCCCACTGGGTAACATCACTGTGTCCCACTGGGTAACATCACTGTGTCCCACTGGGTAACATCACTGTGTCTCATTGGGCAACACTACTGTGTCCCACTCTAAAACATTTCTGTGTGTTATTTGGACAGCACTACTGTGTCCCACTGTGTCCCACTGGACAGCACTACTATGTCCCACTGTGTCCCATTGGACAACACCACTGTGTCCCACTCTACAACAGTTCTGTGTGCCATTGGACAGCACATGTCTGTGTCTGTCTTACATACACTTGATAATCTGCTAGGTGCAGATTATGAAACCAGCCAATAATCTCACAGAAAGTAAACTTCGAACTTGAATATTAAATAATCCACTTCTTCATTTTCTAAACTGTAGAGTGCGTTTTAGAGTCTCCTCAAAGTGCTTTTTTTTTCCACGCTTAATTCCAGGGTTGCCACATCTGGTGAGAAAACCCCATGGGGCAATGAAAAAAAGGGCTCGAAATAAAGCCAATCTTTTAACAATAAACAGGCCTGGCACAGCATTGGGACTAAGCTGGCGTGCATGCGCAGACTGAGAAAACCGATCAAACTGGGGTAACTGGTGTCCCGCCCGAGCTGCTCAGGGCGCACTTGTGCTGTTTTTTTTCACAGCGCTGCGTTTCCGTCTGCAGCTTCACTTCTCACAGGTTGAACTTTCTGCACTTTTGCATTATCTCCTGAAGCTCTTATCGATTCGCTGCTGGCCTGCCGTGCTCTCGCAAAAAATATCTTTCGAGCTCCTTCTCTCCGTATTCTGATACGATTACAAGTGGAAGATTTACGAGAGTGATGGGCATGGCACGCCGCGGATAATGTGGTGTGTCAGCAGGCGCTCGTCTCCAACGGCCGTGTTTAAGAGCTCCTGATGGCATAATGGTCTTACTGGAACCTGCTCCCACCACTCAGCCCCACTTCCTGCCAACCTCTCAGCCGACACTGGTCATAAAAGTATCATCCGCTCGTACATTACGACGATCCCGCCGTCGTAGATGTTAGCATTAAACAATTTCTGCTACCGAGGGTAACTTTTAATGATTGGTGGAGACCACCGGTCATCCCGAGGGCTCTCCCTGACTTGTGGAGCCTTGTGAGGGAAAGAGAGGGAGGAGGGTGATTGGGTAAAAGAGACACCTTTTGATATTACCTCGCGTGTTTTCGCTTAAAGCTGCCATTACGGCCGTGTGTTCATCGTTTTTATTCATCGCTCTCGAATTTCTGCTCTACTTTTTACTGCACAGTCGATTTTTGCGCCGCTGTCCTTCCCGCTTTCCTCTCGTTCGCTTGTTTTACTCTTTTCTCATATTTTATTCCTCGCTCGCGCCCCCCCCCCTTTCTCTTTCCAGTCTCTTTTGTTTGCTTTTCCTCGTCGTCACTTCTCTTTTTTTTTTTTTTTCAAACGACTTAGACTGCCTTTTTCCAGTGATGTAATGATGATATATACTGATCTTGCAGGCTCTTTATTATATGGCAACCAGAAAATGCAGGACATTTGTATACAGCATTTAAAAAAATCGGGGGAAAAATAAGGTTTTGTAGGCTTACAGTGGAAAGTATTTGGCGTGACCTCTGTCGCCTGAAAGCCATGTCGACCCTTCGACGCTCTGAACCGGATGGTCAGGAATGGGCTTTTCGGAAGGGGAGCAACCTAGGAAGCATTTTCTTTTGGAAAGGGAAGAGGGTGAAAAGGCTAAAAGATGCTTAAAGATTGAAATGAAGGTCAGTGGGAACAATGTTCTATATGGTTATGATTTTAACGGTGGCCTAAGACTTTTGCTTTCCTTGAAATCCCCAAATTCCATTTTCTTCTCCTCATTATTTCCACTTCCACTCTCTTAGTTTGCTAATATGACTTTCGATGTGTTTTCTTCTCATTTTTGTACGCCCGACATCAGGTGACACTGCATACATGAAACGCTGAATAATGTTTTCCTAGGTTTCACCCACAATGCACATTTATTTAGAGGGTAATTGCCATCTCACTCTACACCCAATCTACAACCACCATCCTACGGACTGCTCTAGCCAAGTGGTTAAGGTACTGGACTCTGGACCTGATGGCCTAGGTTTCGAATCCCACCTCTGCCAAGCTAGAACAGTTGGGTCCTTAAGAAAGGCCCTTAACCCATGTATGAGTTGTTCTGTTCATTTCAAATGTGTTTCTATAGCGCTTTTTATAACGGAGCATCGTCTCAAAGCAGCTTCACAATCTCATATGATCTTAAAAGGCCAATGCCAATCCCTAAAAGTAGAAGGAAGAAACCTTAGGAGGGCCAGTGCTCCTCAATGTGTCCTCTGTTGAGTCTTGGTCCTCCCAAGGTTTCTTCCTACTACTTTCACGGATTTTTTTCTTGCCACTGTCGCCCTAGGCTTGCTCAAGTTGTAAGTTGCTCTAAATAAGGGTATCTGTTAAAGAATTTAAATGTATTAGACCAGTAAAACATTCATTTTGGGATTGTGGTGGCCTAGCGGTTAAGGTGCTGGACTATGGACCAGCCGGTCCAGGGTTCAAATCCCAACTCTGCCCCAGTTGGGTCCCTGAGCAAGGCCCTTAACCCTTAATTGTAAGTCACTCTGGATAAGGGTAATGCTTAATAATGTCACCCTGTTCTCGCAACACACCGGTGGTGGGACGGTCACACCACCGCGATCGAAATTCTGATGTTCCACTGTACTTTCTTCTTCTTTTACAAACCCCCTCCCAAATGATGAGTCAGACCCCATCTCACAACGTCCGCAGGGAATCCCGTTCGATCCAAGAACGACGGATCATTCACACAACCGGTTCTAACAAAGGTTGCATTGGATTCTAATCCCAGTTTCTTCTCCAACACCCATTTTTTTTCAGAATCGGACTCTTTCCTGTTGTGTTTAATGTTGTGTTGTGCGGCAACAGAGCCGAGCATCAGGAGGAGCAGCTGTCTTTGGATGGGATTACTCTCAGGCTCAGGTTTTCCCATAGAGGCCACGTTCTGCTCTGTGTTATTTGAGTCGGTCAGAGAGTGAGTGATAGAGAGAGAGAGGTGTGGGGAGATGGATGGAGGCTCGAGGCTCGGGGAGAACCAGACGGGAGGGCAGGGTGTCCCTGGAATCTGATCCGCTCACTCAATTTGGGAATGTGACTTCTCTTCAGGTCCCCAAACAGAGAGCGGTGTGGTTAAGGTAAGGGCACAGGGGTTGAGGCAGGTTCAGCGAGCTTGTTTATTGGCAACGTGTCTCGTTTTTTTTTTTTTTTTTTTTTTTTTTTTTTTTTTTTTTTTTTTTTTTTTCGATTGTTCGAAAGGGAGGGGGGTGTGAAATGTAAAAAAAAAACGGACAGAAGGCGCGATGGAACGAGCGGCTCAACATGTCGAAGAGGAAGACGGGACGGACGGAGAGAGGAGGAACGGGAGGTGAAAATAAACAGCAACAGGACGGAGTGGAGTGAGCGACGTTCGAAAAATGTTCCGAGAAGGCGGGGGGGGGGAGAAAGAGAGGGAAGTACAGGAGAGATAGAAAGAAGTGCTGACACAGTAGAAAAGCGAGAGGAGAAGAGCAAGGCTGCCCGATAGCAGAGCCCACAGGAGGAGGAGAAGTCAAGAAGTCAAGGCGCATCCATCCCTCCTTTCAAGAGCCAAAGTTGGGCGGCAGACCTCCCAGGAAGTGTCGCTGCTCGTGAGGCAAGCCAGAAGTGCTCTGGATCTACAAACGAGGGCACGCAATCGGGCTTCACTTTGGACGTCCAGGATTGATATGAAGTTTTGCGTCGGGGTTGCCATGGCAGGAAAATATAAACAAGCAGCCCTCGGATGAAGGAATGGTTCGGTTTGTTATCAGCAGGTTAATTACATCGCAAGGGAAAGGTTAGAAACGCCGCCGCCGCCGCGTTCTGCACTGTAGGGCAGAGTGAAGTGCAGCTTTACGTTTTATCAGACCATGCCGTGTTCCTCGGGCAACTTTTGAGATCTGTCTCATGAGTATGTCGCAGCCGTCCGACTTTGGAGCCTGACCTCGCCTGGATCATCCAGAGCTGCCCTTCTCTCAAGCCAACGTTTCCCAGGGTGTCCCTTCTCGAGAAAGTTCTTGTCTGAAGGTATGTGCTGTGGACTTCGCCGTGCTTTAAGTACAGCGCGATTGCCCAGGGGCGAGTTTTAAAGGCTCCTTCTGTTGACACTTGCAAATAACATCCACGGTGCATTATGGCTTTTACACGTCTGGACTGTGTAAGAGCACAGCAATCCTCGCCTTTATTTATGCACGCCTGCTACAGAGAGGAATGACCTAACATGGAAAGGCTGACTTCTCGGCTCTTCGCTCGAATCAATGAGGCCTAGCTCGTTTCCTCGCCCCTCTTGACATTTCATCCACAAACACCTTTCTGCGTTTTCCTAGTCTCCGACCGAATGGCGCGCCTTTAAAACCCAATCGAAGCACCATGGCCTGCGGTAGCACGCGCTAACCTGCGTCCTTCCACCTGAACGCGCCCCTTCACCCGGGAGGGCCCTCGCGCAGTCGCACCCTAAAAATCTCTCGGTCATGGGTATCCAGGGTATGGAACTGTTTGCCATAGCGGTGGTCATTATTCTCTTCGTGGCCGTCCTCAAGCAGTTTGGCATCCTGGAGCCCATGTCTCTGGAAGGTAAGGGGCGAAAGCCGGAGGCGCAACACCGCACACTCACTCCATCAAACGCTGGCGTCGGTGTTTATGACGGCGAGGCATCACGTTATGCTTCGCAGGCGTGACAGTGGAATCTGTAGTGCCTCAGATGGCAAATAAGGGATGAAATATAGCGAGGCCGCGCCTGGCCGTGTCTCGTTTCTCAATAACCTGCGAGAGTAATGTTCACTAGTTATAGTCTGAAGTCATGTTCCCTGGTTTGCCTTTCACATTTTTCGTAGTCATACTAATGCAGTGCGCTGTGTTTAATTAACGGCGGCTCTGGCCGCATTCTCAGAGTCGCCCGCGTGATGGGATTGATTGTTTTTCTTTTACAGCGCCACGCTACATCTCCGCTCGCATCCAACCGCTTAGGGATCACATTTGTTGATTTCAATGAACAAACGCACAATTCAAAGGATGACGTTTCTGCAGAGCTTCACGAGCCGTCAACAGGTTAACTTTAAAGCTCTTGGTGCAAATGGTTTAACGCGGGATTTTTAGGGTCACGGATCTATTGAACATCTGGGCCGCCCATGGAGGACGGGTCCCCTGTTGAGTCTTGGTTCCTCCCAAGGTTTCTTCCTACCATTTTGGGGAGTTTTTCCTTGCCACTGTCGCCCTGGGCCTGCTCAACTTGGGATCGGCCTTTTAGATAATTGTATTATTGTAAAGATGCTTTGAGACGATGCTACGTTGTAAAAAGCGCTACAGAAATCAAATTGAATCGAATTGAATTGAATCCCGTCAGTCCTGCACAGAAAATGTACATTACAAGATAAAAAAAAACATATCGGGGTAACAATACACAGACCCTCAGGGGATCCATGGTCCAGTTCAAGTGGTTGTTCTGCAAAGGTGCGAAAACCTCCTCTCCCCTCCGTGCGACGGTACTGTGCAAAAGTCTCAGGCCACCGTTTGGTTAGATCTCGTCCCTTCTTAGCAATAAACCATATCTATTTGTTCCTCAGTCTCTCTGTAAGACGAAATGTGTATGCGGCATTAAAAAGCTGGAAAAATGTAGACAAAACAGCATATAAAGGCTACAGAGGGAAGCGCTCGTGGTGACCTCCCCTTACGCTTGAGCAGTAGCAGCATCTGAGAGCTTTACCGACCATCAAGCTGATCCCTCTACGGATAGTTTTTTTTTGGGGGAAGGAAGAAACCACTACTATAAGGCCGAGACATTTTAAAGCTCACAGGGGTTGGGATGAAGATCAGTGGAAACGAGGAATATTGAAACGAAGCGAGATAGTTCTGTAAACGTTTAGCGTGTTGCGTTTGTGACGCAGTACTTGACGTTTATATTAGCACTGCCCACAAGATTTAACTCCACTTAACCCTCCTGGTGCTCCTACCTTCAACGTACTTACTGTAAATGTCCAGTCCAGCGAACAGTGGTGATTGAGATGAACTGCATGTTTCGGCTGATTGCATTCGATGTTGATTTTTTTCTTCATTTCAAAATATATGTGTGTGTGTGTGAGACCAAATGGTCCAGGGTTCAAATCCCACCTCTGCCAAGCCCCGTAACCCCCAACTGCTTGAATTTGTAAGTTGAAGTCTGCTAAACGCAGAAATATGACTTTTCTCTATCTAGTTTGTTCTTTATTTTGAATTGTATTACTGATTTAAATGTTATTATTGATTTAAAGTACTCAATTTTACTTAATAACTTAATTATTCAGTTAACGTTTAGGCCACCCACGGAGGTCGGGTCTCTTTTGGAGTCTCGGTCCTCCCAAAGGTTTCTTCCTTCTACATTCAGGGAGTTTTTCCTTGCCGCTGTCCTACCCTAGGCTTGCTCCGTTTGGGATCGGCCTTTTACGATCACCTAATGTTCTTAAAGCTACTTTGAGACGATGCTCCGTTGTAAAAAGCGCCATGGAAATGAATTTGACTTGACTTTTGACGCTTATTTTCGGGGGTGCCTGAACAGCCATGAGAAGGAACGAGACACTGCTAAGCTTCAAAATACACAGTGATACGTGCCTTGGCGTTTTCGCGCATAAGTAGCCTGCAGAGCAGCTGTCGCTCTGTTTGTGTTTCGTTTAGAAAACCGACTAAGAATGTTCTGAGACCAAGGCTGGTCGAACTGTGAAATGGAGTTATTATATATTGCTGTTATTATAATAATATATGACATCATTGATACAGGATTATTTCGTATAACGAAGCAAGACCTCACTGAAATGAGTCTGGATCGTGCGGTGGTGGATGTCACGAAGAGAAAAGTGACCTCTGTGGCGCAGCGACAAGGTCACATTTTGAGCCGTGGAGGTAAAAATGGCAGCACTTTACTCAAGGGTGTCGGTCCGAACTAGATGACACCGGCATTAGCGACACAAGCCTGCTTATTTATTTATTAAAGCTAAGCGCCGTTAATGCTTCGACCTTCATACAGCCTGCGTTCAAACATTGATGATGTGAACTGAGTACTGAGATCATGTGCTTATAAAGCATCTCACCTGGTTTCCATTAGACTGGAGTCGCGGCGGGGTGATGACGCACCATCTCATGCCAAGTGACGCTATTTCTTACTAATTAGCGAACTACCTAACGAGTTAGGCTTACATTGCGTCGTTCAGTTCAAAATGAGCCCTATTTGGATTGAATTTGTCTACGAGTCTGTGACTGAATTTCAGTGTCTCCTTGGTGCTAAAACAATGTTCGCATCACACCGACTGATACAACTGGACATTATTCTTAGAAAGACTGACTCATGTTTATGTAAAGGAACATTTTAGACCCGTACCTACCACTCGAATCTCTTGCCTAACCAGCTGGAGGTATCTGTGTTTTTGTGGGGGTTTTTTTTGGTTTTTATTCATCTCATGGCTCTTCCAACATCCAGTCCAATCGAATAGCGCGGTAACTTTCGAAAGATTTGGGAGCATTTCCAATTGGCTTGGATTTGTGCAGTAAAACATCTCTAACATGCACTTCCATTTGCGTAAACATATAAGCAAATAACGTGCCAGACGGCTCGTTCCTCAAATAAACAAGTGAAACCGTTCCTTCTACCTTTCTGAGGAAATTCCTATTCGAAATAGGGTGCACTTTTAGTGTATTGACAAAAACAAAACAAGGATCTCTTGGCAACTGCGATGAATCGAAATCACAAGGGTTGCAAGGTTGTTTCTTCCTTCTTTGTTCAGGGAGTTTTTCCTTGCCGCTGTCGCCCTAGGCTTGCTCAATTTGGGACTGGCCTTTTAAGATCAAGTAATAATGCATGGCTGCTTTGGGACGAAGCTCCGTGGTAAAAAAATTTTTTTTAAAAGCGCTATGGAAATACATTTGTGACTTGTTTCAGATTTGTGTGGGAGCGTGACGTACGTTTTGTCTTATCGACGGCGCTAGTATGCGTGACGAAGTTTGCTCCCTGCAAACGTCAGCTTCTTTTCCTTTAGAAGACAAACAAAACCTGTTTTCAACCTCTGTCTAATGCGAGCAGTGACACTTGGGCACGTTCTCCCTTTTCGGCCATTGTTCCTGACCCTGAGGTGGACGAAGCTCTCTTCTGTTTCACCTGTGTGGCTTTTAAGGTGCTACGGTCGGTTGCTGTGTTTATTTCAGTGTTAAAACGGGAGCTTTGGCCTTTATGAAATACGACCTGCGTTTGGAAGCTCTGGTGTTTTGGTGTTTAAAACACTCAGCCGCTGCTATGCGCTATTCATAGTCCTGCGGCCTGTGACGTGCCAGTGTCAGGGCTTTGTTGTACCCGCTTGTATTGGGTTACTCTTAGGAAGCATCGCTCTTTGCTGGAGGGCAAAAGAAACGGTGCAAAGACTGCTCCCGAAATCTTTCGTTTGTTGACATTTCTCTCTTTCTCTCTTGACCAAAGACGGGTCTAGCATTTCTCCTCATCCATTATGCATGCCGTATTGAGCGGTCTTATTTTACTGCCACCTAAATGTGGGTTTTCAGGGCTGGAGCTCGAAGGGCACTGTCCGCTCTGTCGTCCCTTCCATCACCACACGGTGGGAAACCTTTCGCAATCCCGCGGTTCCCCTTTGTCCAGTCCTTCAGTGGGTATCTGCAGTCTGTTAGCGTTGTTCTCCAAACCTAAATATTATCAAATCATCATGGGGATGTTCCTCTTAGTGCTCCCTCTCTCACTCTCACTCCTCTATGGTTTAGCTCAGGTTATCACATTTCACTCACAAGCACTCCTCCTGCAATCAAACTCCAAGAAATCACATCCCACAAAACATCTGTACTTAAAACATGGATGTCGAAGCCGATAATAGGAGCTTTCATACCAAACAGCTATGGGAACTAATTTGGGAGGAACTACCCCTTGTGAAACTCCCCCGAGAACCACCTCGGAAGCAGATAATAGGAGCTTTCGCACCAAACCGCTATAGGAACTAATTTGGCAGGAGCTACCCCTTGCAAACCTCCCCCAAGAACCACCTCGGAAGCCAATAATAGGAACCTTCATACCAAACAGCTATAGGAACTAATATGCGAATCTCCCACGAGAACCACGTTGAAAGCAGATAATAGGAGCTTTTCCACAAAACAGCTATAGGAACTAATTTTTGTGACTACTTAAGTAATTTCATTTAAGATGAAGATCTGATACTTTAACGAGCCGTTAATGTCTAAACCGCTGGCAGCAAAAGTGAGTGCACCCCCCCCCACCCCCCCAAAGGGAAAATGGCCAAATTGTGGCCATTCAAAAGTATAAATGACGGTTTGTTAAAGTCAAAGTGTAACTGTGTACTTATGTAGGTTTATCCTTTGCTAATATAGGTCACTAGCCTGAGACACGACTGCCCTAAAAGTTACTAAACATTTTATTTGGTTACTTTTACAGCAATATCCAGAGGAACTTACAGCTGAGACTCAAGGGCCGAACAGAGGCAGTTTGGCGGAGCTTAATCTTGACCGTACAAACGTCTGACTGAACAGGTCGAAGCCTTAATCGCTGCATTCTTCACCCCCTTCTCGTTTTCGCTCGCCTTAATGCTTGACTAAAATGGGCAGAATTGCCTGTTCACGTAGTTTTACGCAGAGGGGCGCCTAGACTTTTGAGTGAAGCTGTAAGTGCGTTAGACGTTAACGATTTTACTCTTTCACTTGCGGTTGAAGTTACGTGTTACAGAAAGTTCTATGTTTAGATCCAGGGAGTTTAAGACCAATCGTATTACAGGAGCTTTGATTTAATTTAGGAGTCCTATTTTAGTCCGTCGTAGCTCCAGTTAGAGAGGAACCGGGGCAGAGTGGCACTAAGCTCAACTGTAATTTAGTCAAAAGTTTGTGGACGGTCAAAACATAGCTTCAGAGAAGCTTCAGAGAAGCTTTCTGCTAGAGTTTGGACCAGGACTGTGAGGTCAGGCGCTGATATTCGGACAATGAGACCCTAATGGGCGTTGGTATTCCGACAGATCTCAACAGCGTGTGATGGAGTTCGGTCCATGGCTCTGTGCAAGAAGCAAAGTTCTCCGCTCAGTTTTGACCGTTTCTTTAAGAAAGGCAAGAGCAGAACGTTTTTGGAGGTCGAGACCCATGCAGGAGGCATTTTGAGGGTCACTGAGGTGGTCAGGCCAACCCATTCCACTGGTTTTTGCCTATGGAGGTTCAGTTCCTGTATGCTTCCTGTTATGAACCTGCTAGCAGTCGGTGTGGCTGGAATAATAGATGGCCAGTTGGAAAGGGTGTCCACATACTTTAGGTCACAGAGCCTATATCAAGGTAAATTATGTAAATCAACTGAGGGGAAAAAATGTCTGAAATGATCATTCATTCATTCATTCAATCCTTATCTTCCGCTCAGTCCAGATTTTAAACTGTTTCCTGTTTAATGGTTTCGCCTGTGTTTTAATTGCACTTTTAACTTTGTTTTACATTTTTTTTAAAATGTAATTTTATTAACATTATTATTATTATTTAATCCTGTAAAGCACTTTGAATGGTGCTATACAAATAAACTTGCCTTGCCTTGCCACGGGGTCGCGGGCTAGCGGGTGCCCACCCGGCAACTCTGAACGCAAGGGCAGGAACAACCCTGGACGGGGTGCCAATCCATCGTAGGGACACACACACACACACACACACACACACACACTAAGGGCCACTTTAGATACAGAAATTAACCTAACACGCATGTTTTTGGACTGTGGGAGGAAACCGGAGCACCCGGAGTAAATCCACGCAGACACGGGGAGGGGAACTTCTTGCCGTGAGGCAGAGATGCCACCCCACGGGGCCACCGAGCCGCCCTTGAAGTGATCATTCAACTTAAAATTCGAAGACTTTATTTATATACGCTGCTCACATAAATGAGGGGACGTTCTGTTTTTATCGTGCTTTTTGCAGTCGGTACTGATGACAGATTTGATCCCTTTATTTGGGACTCCTTTACCTGGGATAATACAGAGATGGACAGGAATGCTGATTTATAACATCGATTTTAGTATCGGGGATTTGTGTAAAATCCTATCACACGTTAACGGTGGACTTTCCGTTAAACAGTTTGGGTTAGAATAAAGAGCAGAGCTGATGGAGAATAAAATGCACCGGGGCTGTTTCCCTGCCTGAGGAGCGAGAGGAGCTTATTTCATCATGAGGTTCATGTCACTGTCCAAAGATCATTTATAAGCATACAAGCAGCGGCAGTCGTAAAACATCCCAAGTATTAACTGCAGTTTAGCACGGGCTCCACCAGGGGGCGCACGTGGTTCTGAGTTTGGCAGGCTTGTTTTGGGGTCACGTCCTCATTCGGACCCGGGCTTGTCTGATGAATTCTGATGAACTTTTTTTCTATCGTTATTGAAAATCAAAAGTCTGTTGAACCGGAATAAATCAGTCCTTTTTCTTCTACAGCCCTGAATAAAATCTGCTTTCAGACTGGCTAAAAGGAAAACACAACTTACTTCTCGTTCAGGACCCAAACGATGAACACGTTTCTTTTCCCGAACATAAGGTTCAAGGGTGCATTTTCACCCGCTCACCTTCCTTTACCAAAATGAAGGGATGTTTAGTTGCGAGATGTTTCGATTCGGAAATATCCCCTCAGTTTTGTGAGCAGTATATTAGTGCTATTATGTTTTCACATAGCAAGTCCGACTGGGAGGAGACCCCCGGGGAAGACCCAGAACACGCTGGAGGGAACTCCTTAGAATTCCCCCAGTAGATCTGGTGGAGTTGGGTGGGTCTGGGCGTCTCTGCTTAGGCTGCTGCCCCCGCAACCCGAACCCCGGGCAAGCGGAAGATAATGGATGGGTGAATGTTTTCATATGTAGTTATAAAAATGGATAAGATGGACGTTGTTGTTTGTATTTAGGTGACTTTATTTGCAATATTTATTTTCACTCAAACATCCCCTATTTTTGGGGGGCCCAGGAGCAACCCCAGACAAGGCGACAATCCATCGTAGGGCGCGCACACACACACACACACACACACACACACACACACACAGTCACACACCAAGGACCAATGATCATTTCTGTGCTGCTTCCCTTACAATAAAACATGTTTTACTCGAATGTTCAAAACTTTCAGCCATGAGAAGTGTTTTTTTTTTTTTTACGCTGTAAAGAACATTAAAATGAGTTCAAATGTGTTAAAACTTTTTAGACGCTCTCGGTCTAAAACAAATAATTCTGTACAGTTTTTTCAGTATCTGTGGATGCCATAAAACGGCCAAGATGTTGCTGATATGGCAGTAATCCCAAACAAACAAACAAACAAAGAGATACCAGTTAACCTAACACACATGACTTTGGACTGTGGGAGGAAACCAGAGTACCCGGAGTAAACCCACGCAGACACGGGGAGGACCCAGGCCGCTCCAATCTCACCTATTGATATCTGTCATGTATAATTATGCATGTAAAGTGAATTACAAATGAATTGTTTAGTCCCATTTTCCTCTGTCTATTCTTGTGTCTGTAATGAAAACAAATCTTAATCTTTTCTCAGTCCCCGTCTCAGTCTCTTCCACTCCCGGTCCCGGTCTCGACTCAAACCCGACGACTAAAAGTCTCAGCCTCGGCTACAAGGCTAACGATTTCCCATCTAAAGCTGAAGCTCCAGGTCATAATTCCGTAACTCGTATCGAAACGTTCCCCGCGTAAGAGTTTGCGTCTAAATGGGACGAGCCCGTCCCCTGGGTTTCTGCTATAAAAACCATACTTTGAGTGGCCCGACGTCCCTCGGGGGATTGCTCCGTGAAAGGTTAATTAGATCGGAAAAGAAGGAGGATTTGATCAGTAGGAGAGACGAGAGGCATCACGCCGCTTCTGCCTGAATACTTTGGATTGGGAGCCTGAGGGAGCCATTTGGTGGACGCTCAAAGATTGGAAAGCGTAGTGAGAAGAAACGAATCTGTGTGTAAATGGTCCTTAAGAACCAGCACTGGAAGGTGTCTAGAAGAAGGGATTGAGGATGAGTGTGAGGTGGGAGACGGAGGGCTTGCAGACTGTGGGCATCGTCTGCCTGGTCTTCATGTTCCTCAAACTTATGCACTTGCTCGGACTTATAGACATCACAGAGACAGGTGAGAGAGAGAGAGAGAGAGAGATAGGACCTTGGGAGTTCTCCTCACTATACTGTATTAAGAATACTAACCTTCTCAGACACTTTATCCTCTCTATATTTGTAAACAGCATCAGAGATGTACCAATACTTATGGTTTATGATGAATTGTACCTTGGTTTGCGTTTCTTCAGTGAATGTTTGACCTGCCTTGACTCGTGTTCTCTTCTCTCCCCTTTCACTTGCTCTCCTATTCCTCTACCGTCCACGTATTTCCTTCCCTTTCTCCTCCGTTCTGTTTCCTGTGTGTGCATTTGTTTATTGATAAAGACGGTGAGCATATGCACGGTGAAAACCAACCCAGTGTTTTCTCTTGCCATTCTGCTCTATACTCTATATGTTCTCTCTCTCTCTCACTATCTCTCTCTCTCTCTCTCTCTCTCTCTCTCTTTCTCTCTCTTTCTCTCTCTCTCTCTCTACGTCCAGTGCTTTCTGATACTGTGTGATTGGTTACTGTAGGTCAGCTCTCTGCACCTGCACACCTTATTTTAGAAACATTTAACATCTAAGCCTCCCAGGAAGGTTTGGTCCCTTTTTGAGTCTTGGTCCTCAAAGGTTTTTTTTTTCCCGAATAACATTTAGAGAGTTTTTTCCTTGCCGCTGTCATCCTTGGCTCGCTCAGTTTGGGATCGGTGCTAGTATAAGAAGACAATCTGAAACTGCTGATCTAAAAGCTGCCTCGAGATAATAAGCGATGTGGAAATAATTCCGACTCGACTGGAATTCTGACTCGTTCAGCTCTGTGCGAACAAAGGAATAAACAAATAAACAAATGTTGCAACAGGCGCGCATTGAAAACGCGTCAGTTTCGCGGTCCAGATTTTGGAACAGCACCCGATTTCAGAGCTCTGTGTCTGTAGCTTTATGGGGTTTGGTTAAACACATCCCAAACTGACACTTTGCCTATTTCTCCAAATGTAGCTCGTTAGCCGTTTTTCAGTCCGCATTCCTCCTCTCATCCCTGGCATCGCACGAGGCGAGACGTTTTCGCCCTCATAGGTTAGTTTCTCTTTTTTTGGATAATACTCTGTATAACCGAGAGATGGCGCTGTGGGATGTTCAAAGTTGCTCAAACCCCCTTTCTTGCCCTTTCTGGTGCTCAGTTTGAACTTGACCTTGCAGCTCGTCTTGGTCATGTATAAATTCCTAAATGCATTGAGGTTCTGCTGTGCGATTGGCAGACTGGTCATTTGCATCTACGTCCAGATGGCATGAATGTACAGACCGAATTCGGGACGTTATGTGACGTTATGTCTGTGTTCCTTGACCCTGTTTTTTGTTTCCACGTATATAAATCGCACAGAACAAGAAAGTGCTGCTCTTGCTCTTCCGAATCCCGTCTCCTCTCCCCTGTCTCTGTCTCTGCCTTGCTCTTTGTCCACTATTGTCCGCTAACACTTTCTCAATCTCACTCTTCTCTCCTCCGTCCATCGCTGCCACCGTTTGTTCACTCCATACTGTCTGACCAATCTGCATCCCATTTCCTCACCCCGCTTCATGTCCTCTCTCTCTCTCTCTCTCTCTCTCTCACTCTCATTATCTGGCCCCTTTTTCCTGTCTTCCGTCGCCCTTTCTCTCCCGTAGACAGCAGCGACAGCGACTTGGAGCTGGCCACCGTCAGGCACCAGCCAGAGGGCCTCGAGCAGCTGCAGGCTCAGACCAAGTTCACCCGCAAGGAGCTGCAATCGCTGTACAGGGGCTTCAAAAACGTGAGAGACTCCTCTGTTTCCAGCACCTCACATACCACAGTATGCAGTCCAGTGCAGCGTTTTAGCCACCGCTCATCTTCTGGATGACTGCTTTTGTGCTTTCGCCGTGGTCGTGACGATAATCGTTTTGGTTATTCCCCCGGATAAGCGGGGTACAGTGGGATTTTTTACTTTACTTTACTTTAGGTCCAGTCTAGTTACGATGAGCTTTATAAAGCTTTACTAAGGCTTTTAAAAGGTTTAGGAAATGGTTTAAACGGTCTAAAATCTGCTCTTGGGGCCAAATGGGAAGACGGACAGTGAGGGGGAGGTCATCGTTTAAGGTTTAGTCACTGGTTTGACTCCAGGTTTAGTAACGAGTTCTGTAAATCAGCGTTATCAGGGATGTAGGACAGTAAAAAGAGCAGCTGTGGCTTTAATTAGTCCTCTAATGAGTCCCTCTTTTTCTTTCCATTTCAGGAATGCCCGAGTGGCCTGGTGGATGAGGAGACGTTCAAGACCATCTACTCCCAGTTTTTCCCACAAGGAGGTTTAAAAAAAAAAACTGTTTTTGCCTCAAATATTTGTAACATCGAGTGTTTATCTGTATATACATTTATAAAATTGAGTGTTTATCTCTCCTGACACCTGATTTTATAAATGTATATAAAGGTATCTTCTGATTTTATACAAATATATATATATATATATATATATATATATATATATATATATGGGTGCCCCATC
>JAUZST010001363.1:31729-44640 GCA_034779995.1 Parotocinclus haroldoi | reverse complement strand
ACAACAGCTATTTACTGTCAATCCTCATATTTTATCATTTATAACATTCCTTTATTGTTAGAATTCATATTTGTAATATATATAAATTTTTTTTATAAATATTGTGATTTTTTTTTATGTAAAACTTCCACAAAAACCCAGGAAACAGCGTAAATCCGCGCTATATTTTTTCCATTAATATTTTTTTTTTTTTAAAACGAGGCTGCGAAAGGTAAACCGCGAAGTGGCGAGAGAACACTGCATTGGCTTCTTGAAGCTCAACCCCCGCATACGAATACAACGTAAGGTTTGTGTTTTACATTTATCTGTAGGTCAGCTCCTGCAGTTAGCTGAGGTAGACCAGTAGTCTGAGGCATCACCCCAATTGAGAATGTCTGAGTGTCGCTCCGTGTGTCCAGGAAACCATCAGCAGACACCTGGAAAGACAAACACACAAGGTTCATTCATTCCCGCGTGTCTCCTGTGTTACACAACGTAACTAATGGGGTTTTAGCATGTCAAAGGTGTTCTATTACTAGAAAGGTGTAGGCTGCATAATCGCCTCATTGGTTGCCACGTTTATCATCGATTCCAAACCGTTGCCATCTTCTACCAATAGCAGTTCGATATAATAAATGGGAATTGAATTCTGTAACTGCACTCTTTAATGATGCAGTAAAGAGACCCAAAGAAATATTTTTTTAGAGGAGAGTGCCAAAAACGATTACTGTCAGACCTAATAAGCGCTTAAGTATTTATTGCGATTTTGAGCTTTAGTGGTATGTCAGTTCATCCAAGTATATGTAAGGGAGGGAGATTTTAATGGAGATTTTAAGGAGGGCAAATTAGGCGCCTGGACGACGATTACTAAGAATTCGGAAAATGGAAAGAATAGACCGCTTGCATTAGAAACTGGCTGCTACTCACAGAAATATTTGTGTATATGAACACATCACAATCGGTTCCCTTTAATGGCAATGAGGGGTCTTACGATTTATAACTGAAAATAAAAATCTCTCTTATATACATCTTATTCAGGTCTGAACGACAGAAGTCAAGCTCGAAACACCTGCTTACAAAGATATCTTTCTGAACGGAAGATTCTGTCGTGGTTAAACATTAAATCAGACATTTTCAAGGTCACGCCAAGAGCACAGAGCATTAGTGTGTTATCATGCTGAAGACAGTTACAGTCACTGTGTGCGTGTTTGCTCGCTACCTGAAACTGGAACGTGTCCTTCTCCGTGCTTCCCCCATAATGGCGATACCACACGGTACCCTCGTTGACATCCTGCTGGGTGAAGGTGGAGGTTGAGCTTGTGTCCGTGCCCTCTGGGAAAACCTGCCAGGCCTCCACAGGGCCATCAGCCGGCATGGGTGCCAACACAATCTCACCTACAAACACAGGAAAACTATTAAACAACGCAGCAGTTTTTAAAACACAACTCATATAGGGATGCAACACAGGGCTCAGCCACAGCCAGATGTGTAATAATTGGGACTCAAACCCATATAACCATGAAGGGGTAGCAAGTTCTTGTTTGCTTATTTAAATGGCTATTATTTCATTTATTCACACACATTTGAGTACGTTCAGGGAAAAAAAGATAAGATAAGATATCAAATAAGATCAGATCAGATCTGTTCTTATACAGAATATCGTGGCCAGCTCTGGTGAGGACTCTCTCTGAGCTGGCTACACACACACAGGGAAAGTGCATAATGAATAGTTTACAGAAGTTCCGCACGGAAGCATCTGCAATTAAGGATTTAAGAGCTGTGTGGTACCGTATAGGGGCCGCCCGCTGTCAGACTGGATTGTGTAGAGGATTTCAGAATCGCTGGCTCCTTTATATTCAGCTTTGAGATGTTTGGTGGACAGCTGGACCATCCCTCCTTCCTTCACCCAGGTCTTCAGAACTGACTGCATATGTGGTGCGAGTGCATTCTAAAGCAATGAAGAAAAAAAATAAATAAATCAGAAATCCCAGGACCAGTTAGGGTAAGAGTCAACGTTTTGCATCTGTCCTAGTCTGAGCTAAGTTGCAGGCTCTCGCCTGAAAACAGTGGGTACTTTTGTAGGAGTTTCTTGGCAATCTGATGTAAGGAAAGGCCGTTCCGAACCAGAACTGGAACCCGAGTGCACTACATAAGCTTTCCATAATAACCAGTTAATGTTTAAACATAGTAAATAAGTGAATAGATAATAAATAAAATAAAAACACAAGCTGTGGTGTAACCAGCATGCACACCCTTAGTGAACCTAAAGCACAAAGATCCCTTAAATCCTGTCCTGGAGGGCTGCTTAGGAGATAATCAAAACGCTTCAGACTGGCTCAAGGTATGCCGTGGCAGTACTTCTAACACACCTGTGTTAGACAGGTAGGTTTCCAGTGTTCACACAGCGTTGGCAACTTCTCAGGTGTTTCCTGGGAAACAAACTGACAGTGATGAAGCATGGACAGGATTGGATTGTCCAGCAGTTCTTAAGTGATCTTCTTTATATTCATTTTGAAATCTCATTTTTGTGAGCAGAAAACCTGTCGTTACAATCAGTCAGCCCGAAATATATTCAATAAATAGTATTCAACCCCCCCTCCCACAGTAGCATGTGCTGGGTCCAAATTCTGACCCTACCATCTATATGAATCAGCAGAAATCAAGATTCATTAGACCAGGCTATGTTTTTCCATAACATATGTCTTGTTGGTACAACTTCTAGGTGTAGTTATTCACTAAATGTCATTTCATTCCAGTGCAAATATAGGCTTGGAATAATGAATAAAAAAGATGATCTCTACAAATAAAACAACAAATGCCGAAATTTGGGCCGATCCAAATCAGGGATTCATCAGAACTGCTTGTCAATGTAAGTTCATGCTTTGCTGAATCTAAAAGCTGAAAGTCTACAATTCGTTCTTTTTATTTTAGTGATCAAAAGTTTCAGAACTAAACCCTTTGCTCCATGAACCGGTCCACAATGGTTCAAACAGTTCGTCCGTTATTGTTATCAGTCTCCTGCAGCCTGTTTCAATTTTCTTGACTGGGCCACTCAATGCCACTGGCATTTTAAATAATTCAAATTAGTTCAGCGCCGGCAATGGCTGCAAGCATGTTTTGACATTGGTTGAACTTCTCAGTAGCCTGTTCTATGCCACTGGTGATATGACACAGAGAAGCAGACCAGATTCAGACTTTCCTGGCTGAATCAAAAGATGTTATGGACACAGAGGATCTTCTAGAAATTCAAGGACCATTACAATTTTGACATAAGGAATTGAAGGGAGGAAAAAAAAAAGGAGGAGACAGCGGTGCTGGGACCACGACCAAAGTGGAACACACCCTTCAGTCTAGACAACCGCGGGGCCAAGGGCGACACCTGTCTGGTCTTGTCTCGGAAGCTGACCGTGCTTGAATAAGCCAGAAGTGATGATAACATCTCTGTTTGTATGTATTAGGGGGGCTGCCAAATACATGTCACCTGAGACACTCTTAGGATATGACATCATCGATTGTGTACCTGATAGCCAAGCAGCTGGACTGAGAAGAAAGCATGGAAAGGGCAAATACAAGTGAGTTTTTTTTTCATGATGTGTTAATTAATATTCATGGGATTACACAGAGGTAAAACAAGGTCTAAAAAAAATTACATCGCTTTCACAGCACATGCAAGGGACTTATTTAGCCAAATGGGAACATGAAAAAAGAAATATCACAATACAGTTTTTAAATGCACAGTAGCATTTCTATTGCAAAGTTTGCAATGTTCTACCCAATACAGTACCTCAGGGCCAGGCAGAACACTCTTCAATGCTCAGCACTGGGAACCAGTGGCACTACTTTCAGAGCCTCCATGGGTCAAATACTGACCATGGCAAAGTGAGGTCTTTCGGTTACATAGTTGCGTTTCGCTTCACGGTACTGCCCTGCCTGACCCAATTCCCATCCAGAGGAGTGCTGAGGCTTGGGATTCTCTGGCAAGGTGGCAACAGATCAGGCATACATGAATTGGGCACAAATCCAAGCACGGACTTCTGGTTCCAGTAACTGATTACCTGGATTTTGGAGTCATTTAGGCGACTTAGTTGCTGCAGAACCTGGAAATAACGGCACCCGAAACCCAAAACACAACTGCATACCAACAAACATTACCTTGCAAGAGGTAGGATGTCAACCAGTCTGTAGGTTGAGTACTGGTTCAGAAAGGTGAGGACTTAAGTGTGGAACATAAGGTCTATGTGAGGGGTTCCGGCTACCACAGTAAATGCCCAGGAAGATCGGTAGATACGGTCCTGTGTAGTCCTGGGGTGCCACGGCTTTACAGAACTACCGGCTCTAAAACGCTCTTAAGACTCTCTTAAGAATTGAGGCTAACAAACCTGTACTCCCCTGAACTCCTCAAGAACATTTGAAAAACCTGTTCAATCATGATCAATAGTGTCAAAAACAATAAGAACATTTGCCTACCCTTTGAGCAATGCTGACATGGACTAGAACATTCTGGTAGCTGTATCCATCATTGATCTGCAGAAGCATTCTGTCCTGCTCTCCACCGGTGCCATCGTGAACATACTGCAGTTGCTCGCGTGCCAGCTCTTCCAGCTTAAAATGGCCAACCTGACCATCTCCATGAACTCGACTTAGGCGGCCATGTCGGGGAGGTTCCAAAACCATTATTAGGACGTCTTGAGGGTTGTCATGGTCTTCGATGTGAAGAAGAGATCTTGTAAGCACAACCGCTTCACCCCGCTCGATGTAAATGGGTTGGTTGGTGACCACCAGAGGAGGCTGTGGTGAAAAAAAAAGACTATTTATAGTATTTAGTCAAAGCTTTATGGCTCCATGGAATCAACAAGCTCATGGCACCCTGCATATACATGCGTTCGTAAAAACGAGCAGCACGCGTCAGCTGTCTGTGACTAATTATGACACTGTTTTGAGACAATAAATGAAGCTTCACAGAGGTCTAAGTGGGTAAGTATGCGACAACGCAAACCCCTCAACGGTATCAAATGAGTAACCGGCCTCAAGTGAGTTTTCATTATTGAGTGTGACCAGACTTTATCAACATTAGCAGTGACGAGAGATCAAGAGTGCAAAGGATCATGGGGTTTGTTTTAAGTGGAATGGTATTAATCTTTTTTTTTTTTCCCCTGCCAGGTTTAATCCTGCATGGTGGTGCATAGTACCACCTGGAAAGATTTCACGTTTCATTGCCAGAGACTGTGAGGTAGACGGAGAGGCCAATTAAAATGGTCCTTAAAAGGTTTATCAAACAAAACACAGCTTAAATCTGTGGACAAGGAGCTAAATTAAGTGATGTGCAGCTTTTCCACAGACAGTAAGAGCCTGAATCTATGACGTGCTTTGTGAATTTTGGATTTAAAACTTGCTGATAAATGCCCCGTTAGGAAAAAAAGACATTCAACAATAAATCTTTTTTGGCCATTTGATCATCTCGGCCACTAAGGAACACAAAATGCAGTGTAGTGCCAAATTATACACACGTGCACTCATTCACTTTCATCCCGGATAAATCCAGACAGAGCAAGAATCCATCAAAGGGCATATGTTCAATGGGACACTTTAAAGACAGTAACTGACCAATCAATCAGTCAATCAAAATGTATCCACATAGTGCTTTTCGCAACAAAACATTGTCTCAAAGCAGCTTTACAATCTTAGATTATCTTAAAAGGCCAGTCTTAAGTTGAGCAAGCCTAGGGCGGCAGTGGAAAGGAAAAAACTCCCTGAAAGTAGAAGGAAGAAACCTTGGGAGGACCGAGACAACTGACCTAGCGGCGCGTCTTTGTAATATGAGAGGAAATCTGAGTACCTGAAGGAAACCCAGGGGGAGAACATGCCAACTTCGCACAGACTGAGAAAGTGGCCGTCTACTTTAAAGAACGCCTGGGAAACCATAACAAATCAATTAGGCTAAAGCGTTCACGCGGGGATTGCATGGCGCCTTGGGAATTTAATTTACAAAGAGCCTGTCAAAACTATTGCCAGTTTGATATGAAATGATATTTCATTTTAACTGAAGCTCTCACGCAATTCTGCACTTAACTTATTTGTACAGGTGAGTGTTGCCCACAGGCTAAGATTTGCGGTGCCAATATTTGTCATTCCAACATTCCCAAGACTTACTGTCTGCCTCTCTTAGCAGTGTTTCGGGTATTAACGTGGGGCGAAAAAATATATAATATGACCAGGGTTGTCCAAACTTTTTAATAATACATCAGGATGTACAGCATTGTATTGATCTATTTACCTAAGCTCATCTGCCCTCTTTAAGTTATCTACACGCATATATTCCCATTTTCTCTTGGATTTTATAGTCCTCAAGTATCACATGTTATGGCACCATATTTCCTGTAGTATCACATTTACTGTAATCTCTATAGTATCACATTTACTACAGTACAGTGGTTAAGGTAATGGACCATGCACCAGAAGGCTGGTAAGATTTTGTGTGTGTGTGTGTGTGTGTGTGTGTGTGTGGCTACATCAAGCCAAAGAGATGCACAGCCAGTTCTCAGAAGACTGCAGGTGCAGGTGCAGGCTGCATTTTGGAAATTTATTCAGATGCCTGGAAGAATCGGAAATGTTCAAAATATTCTCCAAATCTCACTGCGTTACTGTAGCTCTTTTGGAGTGGGTTTTCGAAGCAGTTGATCAGTGTGGGATTATATTCATCCTGGGTCACAGACAGACACCTGCATTTACCCCACCCTACAACGTTCATTTTGCCTCAGTCCATGAGTGTGTGTGTGCGTGTGATGTGTGTAATACCTGCTGTGATACTGCCTGCACATTAATAGTCTGCTGCTGAGAGAACAGTTGCGGATCTGCAGCCCTCAAAGTGAACTTGCCAACCCTGAAAACCATCAAATATTAATTTGATTATCTTTCGAATAACGTGTAGGGTACAGTTTGAGAATAAAAGCATCAGATAAAGTACTAGAAGGAAAGAAAAAGCATCATACTGTATGTAAGGAAAGCTACAGTGATAGTAGAGATGAATGGTAATGCTGTTTTTACATATATAAACACCGGGGAAATTAGACATAACAGTGACCATAAAAGGGACAAAACAAGAACTTGGGCTGAAATATTAATTCCAGAATAAGAGAGCAACTACAAGCAAACAGAATGCAGAATGTCGTAATTCTAACATAAATGTTATGAATAGACCGCGTTGCAGTTCTGCGCAACAGTCTTAAGCCGCCATTAGAACACGCGCACCCTTGTTTTAGCAATGACATAACGACCATATATAGTTGCGCACTTTTTATTGGAATACAGCCGGCAAAGACAGGGCATATGCATGCAGTAAAGCTGGAAGAAACTGGAGAAAAGAGCTTCTACAGGCTACAGTGGGATGTATTTAGTGTGAGCTCCCTTTCTTTTCATTCAGATATCAACGGAAGAAAACAGACCTTAAGTGCATAAGCTTTTGCACAACGCCATAAAAGGAGAATGATATTTTTAATTCAAAACGCTCTCCTTCGAAGACTAGTGATGCAAGTCCATACTCACTTGTTTTGCTCTAAGGAGTGAACAAAGCGAACAGCCCGGTTGTTCACATCTGTAAGAGAGAACATTTCGTCCTTGCCCAGGGCTCTCGCTCTGCCCTTCTCCAGCACCATTAATTGGCCGTTAGTGGGAGGCTGTAACAGCTGGAAAACCAAGCTCTGTGGTTGGCTATCTGCGTCTTTGACTGACAAGAGCGCTGGGTCTAGAGGACTCACTCCACCAATAGGAACCAGCAATGGGCCACTGATGTGGAGAGACGGAGCATGAGTGTTTGCTGTCAAAGAAAAGAAACGAGGAATGAAACACAGTCATGAGACGTAACGGCATCAAGAGTCAAGGTAAATATGTGAGTCCAGAATATGAAACACACTGGCATGGAATATCCATAGCCTCAACAGACAGCTGCTGAAGAATAGGAAGATCAGCAACTCTCAAGAGGACACTTTTGTATTTTTTCACCTCCCCAACAAGTCAGATCAGTAACTAAAACACAGTCCAAGAAATGTTTGCCAGTTTTGACGGAGCATCATGCACATCCAACACTTTTAAGATCAGTCACAACCCCACAATGTGCCGCGGTTTAATTTCCAACCATCAGAGCCTAGTTTTGATATCTAAACCGATGAGGGACTCCAAACTAACACCCACGTTTTTCAATGCATTTTTTTTGCTTGTCCACAAGGTTTCGGCTATGTAGCTTATACAAAGGGGAGTTCCTGAATGTTCCGCCTTGTTCGTTTTACCTTGGCATTCTCTAGTGTTCTCGTCAGCAAAGTGTCCATTTCCACAATCTGGTGCGCACCGTCCATTCTTGCGGAACATGTTCTCCGCGCAGACAAGGCACTCGCCTGCATCCGCGCACTCCAAGCAACCAGACGGGCATGCTGAGAATTGGAGAAGGACAGAGAAGTCGTGTGGCATCAAATAATTGCGCAACAATGCGTATGAAAAGAAAGTTTCCATTTCAATTAAGCATTACCATTTTAGTGTTTAATTATTCCAAACGCTAAGACACTAAAGGTGATACAGAGCAGCCAGACGTCCATGGTCGGTAGAAGAACGTTAGGCTGGGGTTAAAGGATTATTTTACTACTTATATATTTAGTCTTTTAATCCTCTTTGTGTAACTTTTAGCAACTTTTACAAAACCGTTCCTTGGATTTGTGGTCATGAATAAAAAAAAAGAATGGGCGTAACATTTCCTAAAAAAAAATCAGTAGGCATAACAAAGTCAATATTTCACTAGTTCGCTCTTGGTATTTTTTCGCACCATGTCCCACTTTTTGTGTTACGTCAATTCCTTACGCACAAGAGGGTAATAAACGAAGGGCAGTTTGGTTGTGTGTATATAACTGACCGACTGCATGAGAGAAGGCCATTTTTTAGTGACAGTAGGACATTTTAGGCATTTTAAAAATCCATTAGAAACATGTTTTGTTTTTTTTTTAAATGCATTGTTAGGTCCCAAAAAAAATGCATTTTCTGGAAAGACAAAACGAACCATCACCAAGTAATCATTATTAAAATAACAGAATGAAACAAATTATTTCCAGTCTCTATGAAGAGTAGGTATTTAATTAAGTTCCCTAAAGAAACGAATTACTTGGATACACACAACATGGTGTCCATGCCTAAGGGAAAACGCAAGCTCAGAAAAGTTAATTTTGTAGCATTTCCCTTAAACTATTTAATCCAATTGGTATGTTTAATCCGGTTTTCTTGATCTCATACAGTACCACCAAGCTGCTTTGTCAAAATTTACTTTCAGAGTTGATTACTAGGAATCTGATTAAAATATAAATTACACACCGGTACATTGCTGAGTGGTGGAATCGAGGAAGTAGTGCTTTCCGCAGTTTGACACACATTGGCCGTTCAGAATGGCATGAGGCGCCTGACACCGGACACAACGAGCAGGGTGCTCACACTCCTCACAGTGATCGTCACAGCCTGGACAAGAGAGAGAGAGAGAGAGAGATAGAGAGACTTAGTATCTTTTTACCATTGTATCTTACATTTCCCAATGCATTATACTGTAAATAAACATCTATCGCCTTGCGGTTTGGCTCATTTTTGCCACAAGGATACACTCCTGGTTTGCTACCATAGACCATAAACCAGCAAGTACTGACTTGCAGGACGTATGCCCTTGGCATGTTTCACTTCCAGATCTTGTTCTGATTCAAGTCTTCCCATCTTGGCCAGTTTCCGTCTTGACAGAGAGTTTCAGGTTTCCTCTATTAGTGAGGGCTGGGTCCAGATTATAACAAGCAGACCAGGGGTGCCCCTGGGCCTGTGGTAGCCTAGCGGTTAACGCGCTGGACTCAAATCCCACCCCTGCAAAGCTGCCACAGTTGGGTCCTTAAGCAAGGCTCTTAACCCACCTTTGTTTGAATTGTCTGCTAAATGCCGTAAATGTAAAATAATACTGACATTGGCCTCTAGTCTAGTTTTACTACTCAGATTCAGACTGGGTGCCTCAACACATAAGCGCTTTAACACTGATTACAATATCTGAGTGAAATAATTGCACGGTTGCGCTAATGCTGATTGAGAACATTTCTATCAACACTTTTTACACCGTATGTCATGTCTAGTCACGCCGAAAGGCGCCATATACCCACGCGTTTTTACTTAAAGATTATGCAATCTTAGTACACTTAGCCATTCTATGTGCCACTGCCTGCGTGATCTTTGCTTAGGAAACAGACCATCGGTATAGAAAAGCCTTTATGGCCACATAAAATCAGATAAGCGTATTGGTTCTAGGCACTGCTAATAAAAAAAAACACTGCATCCAGTATATACACCGTGAGAAGCCTCCTGTAGCACCTGAGAATGAGATTCAAATCCGCTGAGACAGAAAATGTGCTGATTTTTTATTTGCATAAAAGAATGGTATTGAGCACTGACTCAGGCATCTCTCTCCATCCCGGTAGAACCCAGGAGAGCAGGCCGGCACACACACTCCATTCATCAGGACGTGGCCTTCCATACACTGTAGGCAGTCACTGCGCAGTGGCCCCCGGCATGCGTTGCAGCTCCAGTCACACTCTGGTGGGAGAGAGAGAGAGGAACAGACAAAGAGATATAAGAAAACAACAGACAGACACAGGCAGATGGACATATCCTCACGCAAGGACGAACAAGGAGAGAGAGAGGGACGAGATTTGAAGAGCAACATGCGCACAGGCGGATTGATAGACAGTGCAGACAGGCATGCAGACAGAGAGGGATATGAAGGGACAAAAAACTGAAACTAAAAGGGAAATAAGCAAACAGGAAGGCAGATGGATAGACAGACAGGCACGAGAGAGAGAATCCAGTGCCATCACTGCACACGTTCAAGCGTCTGAATATATTCATGAGGCCTAAATCATGCTGTGTGACTGCAAAACAGATCGTCAAGCCATTCACACCACCTCTGATGGCAGTGTTTGGGATTTACAGATCTATAAACAAGAAGAAATTTGCTGAGCTTCAAACATCTATTTCCACAAATCCCCTTAACTCGCTTGCTCATAAAATCGTAGTCTTCCCCTTCTCCCCCATTATGTCTTTATTGGTCAATTCATCTTTCGACGAAACAGTCGGAATGTTTTTGAGTGGATTTTTGCTTTAGAATGGATTTTTTAAATATTAATCTGTAGTATTTTGTCGCTGGGGGAAAAGGGAAATGGATAAATGCTCGACTAAAGTGTTAGAGTAACGCGCGGGGTTATTTTTAATATCCAAGTTCGAATCCAAGTTAAGAGCAGCAAATTGTAATGCCGGACAGTTTACGTCTTCTCATAAATGGCCCCACCCTCATTGAATGTTCTATCTGAATCTCTTTCTTTTTATTCTCAGTAGTCTCCGTTTAGGAGCTCCAAGTTGTAACGCGGGACACAACATTTCTACTATGCTATTTTGGAGTATCTGCCTTACGAGTGCAGGCATTGGCTGATGCCTACGATTTCAAGATGGGATTAATCGGCCCAATTTTCCACTAATTAAAACACGATCTATTATATTTATGCCATTTTTGCTCGTTATGTTCGTTTTTTTTGTTATGTTTCCTTTATGTCTTTTAGATTTTATTTTATGTCCTTTTACGTTCTCTCGTCACTGCCTTTGATCACACATTGAACTGTTCTCCTCACACGTTTTGCTTACTGTCTTCCTGTTTATTTCAGGGCTATGTCTTAAGCAGTCACCGCATCCCCACTTGCAGATAAGATGAACGGCTTTTCCAAGAAGTCCGTCCAAAAAATAAAGACTGTGGTAGCCTAGCGGATAAGATACTATACTGGACTATAGACTAGAAGGTTCAGGGTTCAAACCCCACCTCTTCCAAGCTACCACGGTTGGGTCCTTGAGCAAGGCCCTTAATCCACCATTGTTTGGATTGTAACACTTATCGATTGTAAGTGGCTCGGCATAAGAGCGTCTGCTAAATACTGTAAATGTACATATTCCGTCTCCCTGAATGGCTAATCTCTATGGCCTGCACAGTTTGTAGCCAGGCATGTTTACAACGCAGAAAAGTTTTGCTAAGGAGAGAAACCAAGAATTCAGACACGCAGCGTAAAAAGCTCTCATGACGAAAACTTTTAGCGCCTGATCCAGATACTGGAAACAAACCAACAATAACAGCGTGCAGTAAAGGCAGAGATAATGGATCCCATCTTCCTTCAGGCTGAGTCTTTTCACACCCTCTTGCAGGGGTAAACATGTCCTGAAGACCACACACATAACAGCCACAATAGTAGGAATCCTCTCTCTTTAAGCTTCTATTTTCATGATTAGCTGTTCATTTAATATTGCTCCCTTTACAATTTTAGTAGGCATGTAACCTTGTTTTGTTTTTGCTTTTCATAACCTAGATATGATAATCTGTTGCAACTAAGATAAAGCCAATAAATATACTCAAGTTGGCACTGGCTACCCTCAAAAGGTATTTAACCATCATTGGTGGCGCCCTTGGTGGCGCCCTGGTTCAAGAGGTTTTCATTACACCATACACTCGCACTCTGTGGACCTGGAGACCCTCTGCCTTTGAGGGAATATTTTTGCGATTGGACACCTGCCATCATTGAAAAGCCTGCCATAATTCTTCATAGCGCAAGCAAAGTTTGCTTGGGAATAATACAGTATTTATAAGGCGTTGCAACTTAAGCTATTAATCAAAATGCAAGCGAATGATGCATAAAGAAGCACTGCATTGCCAAAAATAGGACACATATTGGATCAAATTACAATTACCAATCCAGTTGCTATAACAATGTTGGAACACAATTTCCTAGCATGAACTATGAACTCACTTTCTCATATAAATATTGCTGGTCCCTTGTTCGGCTCGGGGGGGGGGGGGGGGGGGGGGGGGGGGGGGGGGGGGGGGGGGGGGGGGGGGG
>JAUZST010001363.1:0-31719 GCA_034779995.1 Parotocinclus haroldoi | reverse complement strand
CTCACTTTCTCATATAAATATTGCTGGTCCCTTTTTAGGATCTCTCCCCCCCCCCCATCCCCCCCCCATTTCCCAGAAAGACTACTAGGGATTTGTCACTGTATGCTGAAGCGTTAGGACAACGCAACAAAAACTAAAAAACTAAATAAAGCATCTCATTTTACCCAGAATTCACTGTGTGCAGGCAGAGGTACACCCTGGATACCCTCACTGCCTCCACCACTGACTACTAAGTTTTAAACCGTGGTGGTCCAAGGTTCAGATGCCAAGTTGCCACTGTTGGGAACTTCAGCAAGAAGACCCTTAACCCACATTGGCCTGGGTTAATAATATCAATCAGTTAATAATAAATAACTCTTGATAACTCTTAAGGTTGTGTGTTAAAGAACGACTTATGCATGGCTCCACAAGGACCCTCCACGTACTGTGGTGCAAGAGGCCACACACAACCGCAAAGCAAGTAGTACGTACTTGTAAAAGGAAGTCAAAAAAGCAGAGGTTAAAACCAGTATTAAAATGCAGCGCAACCATTCTGAAAATAAGTGTTAATCTTTTTCACCGTATTATCAAGCCACATTTTCCTCCCTGTGTCTAATCTGAACCCAGACTTTCTAAGAACCAGAGCCCAGCCACTTTGAATTGAGACAAAGGGAAATCTCATTAAAGCATCACTGTCTGACTTGAAAGACTTTCACAAAAGACTTCCTCAAATAAGAGTGCTTGATATCCAATAATGAAAGAGCTGACATTCCTCTGCTCATCACAGACTAAACACAATCATACCGCTCTCTAATGTGCAGTTTGAGAGTTTGAACACAGATCATTGTAGCATAATGAGCTATTGTAGTAAAGGGCTCATTAAAGGATGGTTGCTGCTTTGCTGTGTGGAAGAAAAAGTCTGAAAACAATCATTACGCCTTACAGGAGATGATTTCTCGCACGCGAACTGAGCTGAACATGAGAAAGCGCACGTGTATTACACACAAACATACAGCACAGTGTAACGGTGCGAGTTCGTAAGGAGAACTGTTTTTAAGTTTGCAGGGGACACGGCGGGCCGAATCAAAAGTAAGGTTGATTTGAATAGATTTTTGTGTTGGATTTTTTTTTTTTTTTTTTTATCAAACTGTAGTTTGTTTCCGTTTGCCAGAATGGCTACTTTGTATTTGCATGGACTGAACGGTTCATAATGATCATTTCAGCCTAATTTCATTGTTATTATTTGATTCGTTTTACTGTTGATACAAACTTTACTATTCCACTTAACATCTGGGCCACCCATGGAGGACGGGTCCCTTTTTGAGTCTTGGTCATTCCAAGGTTTCTTCCTTCTACATTCAGGATGTTTTTCCTTGCCACTGTCAACTTTTATTATGGATTTCAATTAAATTATTTACTTCACTTTACTATTACTACAACTTCATTATTCAATTAACTTCTAGGCCAGCCAATTAGGACGGGTCCCTTTTTGAGTCTTGGTCTTCCCAAAGGTTTCCTCCTCCTATTTTCAGGGAGTTTTTTCTTCCCGCTGTCACGCTAAACTTGCTCAGTTGGCCTTTTACCATAATATAAGATTGTAAAGCTGCTTTGAGACAATGCACCGTTGCATCGGCAAGCAAAAGTCTAGGAGTTCACGTCAGACAAATCAACCAACAAACCGGGGCTGAAGGTGTTCCGTACAAATCGTACAGAAGTCGACGTTATCGCTACAAATATGGCTCACAAAGCGGTTAGAAACTGAAACAGACTTTAACCGCTTAACATACTTGAAGTACTTTTGAGTACTTGAGTAGACTTCTATGCTCCCAACTCCCGTGCACCAGTGCGGTGTCAGTGATCTTACCCTTGCAGGTGTGTGTGCTGGTGTTGAGGAAATACTGCTGGGCACAGCTCTCGTACTGGCATTCGCCAAACAGTAGGACCTTCGTCGGGTCCCTGCAGGACGTACACACTCCCGCCATCTCACAGCTCAGACACTGGGGGTCACACTCTGCGAACGGCAGTACGGTTGATGTCTAGGTGCAACAGGACAAATTGCAGTACAACGCAACCAATGATGCGCAAACACAACACTCACTCTGACACACGAGGTATTCATCAGCATAGTACCCAATGGGGCACTGCGGGGTGCACGCCCCGGATGAGCTCAGAACAGCTGGGGCAGCACAGGAAATACAAGACAGGGGTCCCTCCCCGCTGCATTCAGCACAGGAAGCGTGGCACTCTGGGAAGAGGCAATAATTTGAGATCATGTGTTAATAATATAATAACTATATACATTTCTATATAGCTATATAAATATATGGAGATGGGGAAAGCAGCAGAAGTGGACAGCCTTCATACCTACACCTTGTACTTTTGTTTTTTTAAGTGGTTAAGCTGATGAAGCTTAATGAAGCCCTGACTTATCCCAGACAACAGGGAGACAGGAGGACCAATCAGAATGTCTCTGTGTTAGGTTCTCTGACACGAAAAGACATAAAGGAGCTAGACATCCATCTAAATCTAAATCATCTGAATCATAGTGAGTGAGAAGTAGAAATAGTGGAAATTGTATTTTAGTACTGTACTTGAGTAAATATATTTCACTACTGTCCATCAGTGGTGGGTTATTGATATATTTTTCAGAAGAAAACAAGAAAAAGGTTCCGGTACCAGTTCCAGCACCACACACTTAGATGCTCCTCCACCTCAGCCTCACTCTGCTGGTCTTCATTAACAAATAACCAGTCCCCACCATGCCCGGGTCCCGCCAGAGTACAGTAACTCCCTCCGTCATTTAGTTATTAGGAGACCATGTGCCTCTAATAACTTACCGCTCATTATCATCATCTTAAATCTATTTCGTTATCTATTTTGAATTTTATTACTAATTTAAACTGTATTATCGATTTCAATTATTTCCTTCATTTTACTATTACTACAACTTTTATTATTCAATTAACACCCAGGCCACCCATTTAGGACGGGTCCCTTTTTGAGTCTCCTAGAAGGTTTCCTCAGGGAGGATGTATTCAGGGAGTTTTTCCTTTCCGCTGTCGTCCTAGGCTTGCTCAATTTGGGATTGGCCTTTTGTGATAATATAAGATTGTAAAGCTGCTATATAAATAAATTTGACTTTGACTTTGTTACTCTTGTTAGTGGCCGAATTTTGAAATGCAAGTCCAAGACTCCCAGAATTGCAGCTGCCAGTTTACTGGGCTGGAATCAAGTTCATGTGGAAGTGGCTTTGGGTGAAGAAAACCAAGATAACCACGGGCTACTCACGCTTGCAGGCTCCATGGTACTTGTAGTGTCCTGGTGGACAATGTTCCACACAGTGATCTCCAAGCAGCAGCATCCGGGACCCTTTGCACCACAAACACGTGGTCCCAGAGCTATGCTGAAGGTCTGCGGTACAACGCTGGCAGTTTTCATGGCACTCTGAGAAGGAGAGGAAAAGACAGTGTATCTCGAGAAGTATTGTTTGGTTTTTTTTGTTTTTTTTTTTAAACTCGCCCATGCAAGATGTGATAAATCTAGCCTGAATGAACAGGTTATACATGGACAGAAATGGGGTGAGAAATCAAAGTCTGTAATCGCAGTGCCATCAGTCACACACCGAATGCCCTCAGTGTGTCCACAAAAGGTGCTCAGTGAAGAAAAACAGCTTTTCATCTCGTGTTATTTCCTGGTACCATATCTGATGAGAGAAGGCTGGCTCCTTAGGCACTGATACCATGAGTGTGGCCACACTGAAAAGATTCACATCTCCCACATACAGACAAACATGAACAGCTCTTCTTGAAGACATGTGTCTGCCCCAGGCGGCAAATACACCGCAGAATACGCAAGATTAAATAGTATACCTAAGATTCCGAGCTAAGATAAGAGCTACTAGCTACAAGCTAGTTGTTTACTGTAACTAAAGTGCAACTTTGCACCAGCAGGACATATATATATATCTGCAATAGATAGCAAGTTTCTAAAAAAACAACAAAATAGTGTGCAAACAGAACAAGTCAAAGCTTTTTTAAGCTTTGAATGGTCTGAACAGCAAATAATTGGTCAGGAACTGAGCAAGGGTTTAACAAATAGATAAACTAACTCAATGTGGGAGTTTCTTTTCCTTTAAATGTTTGTGGGTAAACCTGAAAAGGGTTTTTTTTTTCTCCACAGAACGAAGTGTCCGTGTTGTTCCACTCAATGCTGACGGACATTATCACTATTAAGAGAAAATAATAAATAGGGATTTGCTGTGCCTTTAGGGTCTTGTAAGTCGCAGAGTAGTTGTAGTTGGCCAAACAAATTCTAGCTACATGGTTTCTGCTTTTTTCTGTTTTTTTTTTTTCCTTGGTCCTCACAAGAATGCATGTTGCAAATCCATCTGTAGAGTGTATATACACAAAGTACCACACAATTCATTCTAAATGCAAAGCAAACCTAACAAGGGTTTGTTAAAAAAAAAAAAAAGGTTTCCCTTTACGTCGCATTATTTGTAATCCATTTAAAAACCTTTTCCCTATTTTTTACAATATAGTTTGCTCCTAAAATTGTTGATTTTTTGCTTTAAACATCTCGCCATGCATGGAAATTGAGATGCCCGACTGCAATTAAGCGACCGAGGTCATGTGAGGTCATCTCTTATACGCAAAGATGATCGTTTTAGCATGTTTACTCGCTATAAATACTGATTCTGTTCTCTCTGAATAAAATGAGCTCATGGGCTACATAAACAGGACTTTTTTTTTTTACATTTCCAGGTAGAGTTTTATGTTCCAAGACATCATTTTCAGCATTGTCAGGTAGAATTGCAACTGGGTCCTTTTGACCTGCTCAAATGAGTTAAAGATCGACTAGCACGGGAATGGAGGTCGTGCCGAAACTTTGAAGAGAATAGACGCATTTATTGCACAGAAACCCACCAGACCGCATCCTTTTAAATATTAAACAACCCCCGCTCCTTCTTGTTGTTGTTTGCCATTATTTCAGGCTAGCAAGGTAACCTTGCAACACGATCAGCTAGGTAGCTTTGGAGTTCCTGCCAGAAGAGTGCTACATGATATGTGTTGTTCCGCTGAAGACCACAGCCAGTGAATGGATGACAGGGAAGCATGCAGTACAAATCAGGATGGAGGCTGAAAGTTCAAAGCACATAGGTTGCTGTAGCTTGTACCTGATTACTACAATATAATGTGCTTAATTTAATAACAAAAACTTAAAACCATTATAATGAAATATATTTGGAAGCAAATTGAATGTCTTACTAAAGCTCTTCTAATATAGTCTGTATACATTTCTTAATGTCCACAGCATTTTCTCTGATATTGTGATCTGGATGTTGTGTATACTGTACTGGGTATTATACAGATGAAATACCCAAGATACTGCGGTGTTTCCCATGACCAATGACCAATGACGTATTGAATTACTAGTTTCTACTGTCGTGGTAAAGACGGGTAAAATCTTATCTCACTGTAAAGCTGAGTGAAACTCGTATAAAGCATTTAACTCTAAAGCATTTTATCTCCTGTTTTTCTATTGTGCTGCGTTGCAAAAATGCAGTACTTCTTACTTCACTAGTTCCTAACCCTGTGCTGCACCAGTTTTCCGCCACAAACGGAAACCAATTCTCAATTCTCGAGTGGTTAAGTGGTTACGGTACTGGGCTATGGACTAGAAGGTGAAGGGTTCAAATCCCACCTCTGCCACAGATAGGACCCTGAGCAAGGCCCTTAACCCACAATTGCTAGGATTAATCGTAAGTCACTCTGGATAAGGGTGTCTTCTAAGCGACATAAATGTACATGTAAATTTCTAGCAACTAATTCTCAGGCGTGTGATTCAGCTGGGTGGCGTCGTCATCATCTCAGTGCTTATAAGGAGCACAGAATCAGCAAAACGTCCCTCAGCATTCAGTCTGCTCACGCTGATGCTGCATGTGTTTAATACAGCCTCGTGCTCAATAAAAGCTTCTGCGCCAGAGGTTGCGCACTTATACATGTCAGTACAACTGCTAAAAAACAACATGTGGCAGGGGAATACATTTGTTAAATAGGTTAATTACCTTAATAATATATATATATAATAACCCTATTAGACATGCGAATGGACGTTACGTATCGCATAACTGTACAGAACAGTGGATATGTTTTATTCCTCTACGAAGATTCCGTAACAAAAGCCGCGACACTGCGCTGGTGATGCATAACAACAGAAACATCTCGAAAAGCACAAAAGTAAATAGTGCCATGCACTGATTTAACAAGGTCTTAAAATAATATTCGTTTGCATATGCAGTCTAATAGTGTGGTTAGTGGGTGCATGAAAAGGGAGCGATAATGACATTGAAGAAACAAAAAAAAGGTGTTGCTTTATTTTTACATGCGCCAACTGTGGCCGAGACACCTTGCAAAAACAACAACTCTCAACTAGTTTAAAGCTCAGAGAACTGATGAAATCATATACATATCTCGAGCCATACGGGGAAAAAAAGCTATACCTGAACTACGCTGCTTACAAACATTCGGGGATATTTCCAAATGAAACGTCGCCTAATTGGACATCCCCTTATTTATGTGAGCAGGATTCATCAGGCGCATGATTCGCTCAATCGACAAAGCTGCACAAAAGCACAAAAATCCCTGTATATAACCCTCAAATCCGTGACTGTGTCGTGTTGTCTCGCACACCAGTTTATGGAGAAAAGTGTTTGCCGACGGATTAAGAGCAGACGGTGGAAATGACTGTGATTAAACAGTGAAACCTCCATTTCCCCAAATCCACTATCCCAAAACACCTTTTATCCTCTTACCAATAAATGCCATTGAGAACCTGCTGAAAGACCTCAACTAGGCCCGAAGTCTTTTCTTTAAGATTGTTTGGTTGTTTATTTGGCTTATTTAACGTCGCTGCCGGCATCAGTGGCCATCTCAGCCCCACACACACACACACACACACACACACACACACACACACACACAAGACAATGTCAATTTAGACTAATGAAGTAACCTAACACGCATGTCTATGGACTGTGGGAGGAAACCGGAGTACCAGGAGTAAACCCACGCAGACATGGGGAGGACGTGTGGACTCCACACAGAAAGAACCCAAGCCGCTCCACCCTGCGAGGCGGCGGTGCCACCCCACCGAGCCCCCGTACTGCCCCTTTCCTTTATGAAAAAAACGGATTGTGCGAGAGAGGTTCTCTCAAAGCTGGAGAGTTAATGAGAATATCTGATTATGCGGGACAGATGTAAAGTGCCTCTCAGAGCGGGCATAATCATGTTTGGCTAAAGAGAGAACGTGCTGCATGCAAATTGTATTTTGTTTGCCTGTGTGTGTTTTAATTGTCTAATCATACCCGGTATGTGAGTTTCAGTTTATTTACGTAATCACGGTCAAGTCCCAAAGCCCCGCTAGTTTTGCAGCTTGGGAAAATATGTGCATGATCATGGCCCGCTGGGAAAACTGGCTGATTTATTTATTAAAGAAAATCAACCAGGATAACGCTCCAATGAAGGGCATAACGCACCCAGGACTCGTTTTTAGGTTTGACAGGAGTGAGATGAATAAGTTATTAAATCGGTTGTTCAGTGTATCCACCCTCCTTTGTGTTTTTTAGGCCACGTTTGGACCTGTTATCGTTCCTGCTTTGTTTGCCTCGGCCTTATCTACATGTTCGGTGAGGCAAACTCACACACAACTTAAGATCTCCACTCACTGTGAGATTCAGCAAACCCTGTGGCGTGCCAGAAGGTGTAAACTTAACGAGAAAAAAAAAAGCAAAAAACCCAGAACTTACAAATCATTAGTTAAAGAGCTAAAAATGAACTTAAACAAACTAAAATTCCTTATCACATTTTCTTTCCCTTTCACGTCACCGTTCCATTGAGCCCAGGTTACCAAGGGGGCATATAAACATCACAAATAAGAGTCCAGCTGAGGGGCCACTTTATTAGAGACACCTGACCTTTAGTTACTGGGGTTTCCCTGTATGGATATAAGACATGTAACCTGTACCTAGAGTGCAGTAGAACATCAAGGTGAGCAAGCTTCAGTGTGAAACATTAGAATCGACTGAGGTATGAGGGGGGGGCTGCAATGCCTACAATCATGTTTAATAAAATCAAACAATTAATATTCCACGTTTAACATCTTTTTAAAAAAATTTAAAAACAACAGAACAATTCAATATTTTATTATATATATATATAAAGATTTTTTTTACTGATTTGCTGTACTCTTCAACATGACTATATTTCATCGTAATTATTATATCTTTTAAATATGTTCTCTGTTAATATTCATATCGCTTATTAATTAGACAACTTCTAAAGCCTTTTTGGGCCTGGGTCCTCGCAAAGGTTTCTTCTTTACAAAGTTTAGGGACTTTTTCTTTGCCACTGTCGCTCTAGGCTTGCTCAATATGGGATTAGAAGATAATGCTTTGAGACAATGCTCCATTGTAAAAAGCGCTGTAGATATAAATCTGGCTTTGACATGTAGAAAAACATCTCCGACCATGTAGCCTAGCGGTTAAGGTACTGGACTCTGGACCAGAAGGTCCAAGGTTCAAATCGCACCTCTGCCAAGCTGCCACAGTTGGGTCCTTGAGCAAGACCCTTAACCCACAATTGCTTTTTTTAAAAAAAAAAGTAAGACTGTATTAATTGTAAGTCGCTCTGGATAAGAGCGTCTGCTAAATGCTGGAAAATGTAAATGTAAATAACGTTCAATCAGCGAACACCTGTTTCACAGAGCGTACCGTCTCCGGCAAGCTGTGCCGACCGCATCCACTAATCACAAGAACAGCTCGTACCCAAATGGCATCCCACGTTCCAGAACGGCTGAGGGTTGAAGTTGCTCGAGTCCACACGGTAACTTGAGGGGTAGACCCGGAGAAGCTGCCTCTGGTTAAAGCGCACCACCTGGCTTGTCTTTAACTCCGTGATCTGGTTGGCGATGCTCTCATTCAGGGAAGACACTTGCCAGGAGCACAGGCACGCTGTAACACACACAACACGCCATGACCCAGTCACACATTCATGTCGCAGGTTTGCTAGGTTTCTACGAAAGGAAATAAACAGCACCTTGAGTTTCGATATCGTGGACTCGCACCGATTTCGTGTACTTGACCAGGTCTGAGAGGGCTCGAGCAAGCCTCATGGTCTTCCGCCGCCTGCAGCGCGGTGCAAGAACGCGAAAAACGATGTCAAACGTAACAACGTTTACATGGAGAATCTCTTAGATACACTACATGTTAATCTACTCGCCTGCCATAGTTGATAACCGCATTGTGATTAGGGGCGGGAACGTCCAGATCCGCGTCTGACACAACCAGGACAGATCTCTTTCTAACTTTCACGTGCTTCTTCTTCTAACCGGAAACAGACTTAAATAGTAAATATTATTCACGTTCAGGTTTCAGGTTTGAAACAGCAAGTTTCATCTGCGCCAGCTGACCTTGCCTACCAAGCTGCCCATGAAGGATTTCCTTGTGTGCTTTTCAGTGGCGTCCCCGCTAGCGCTTACCTGTAACGCAACATCTTTTAACATCCTGGACAGAATATTGAAGACTGTTCACTGGAAAAAGGGGGGCAAGCTGAAAGATTAATCCACTTTTCTAAAAGAACTGTGTGCTTCAGGTAGGACTTGTATATACAGCCCTGGAAAAAAATGAAGCGAGCACTGCACAGTGATTTTTAACGTCCTTTATGTGTTTAAGTGCAACGAAACAGTTTTGTTTGGTTCCATTCTAACTACTAACATATTCCAAATAAAATATTTTACTTGCGTTTATTCACTGTCAATGTCAACCGGTCAAAATAACAGAAGACACCGTGATTTCGAACTAATAATACTAATACCAATACAAAGGAAACAAGCTTACATTTATTTTTAACAAAACAATACTAATGTTTTAACTGTGTAAAGTTCGCCAATCAGTAGTACTATCCCAGCTGTGTATTTATCTTGTTCTTTTCCCCTCATTAAATCAGATTTGGTGCAGGTGATCATAATCAGTAGGTTATTAAGTGGAATCAGGTGTTTCTGTGCTGGAATTCATTGCATTACTGCAGTGGAATTACTGCCTTACGGGTAGAGATGATGAGATGAGCTCATTCTTTATGCATGCTTCAATATGAACCCTATGAAAAGTGATTACAGAAAGTATTATTTATTTCTAGCACTTCTAGAGCATTGTCTCAAAGCAGCTTTACAAACATGAAACCCCTAACTGTGGCAAAGGAAAAACGCCATAAACATTAGAGGGAAACTCCCTAGATCAAGGACCAAAATCTCAAACAGAGACCCAACCTGCTTGGACGGCCTAGATGTTATATGTAAGAATTAATTCAACTTAATTGTCCAATTGATAACGTTTTAGTTTTAAGAGTAGCTTAAATAAACAGAATCTATATATTAAAATTAAATGAGATATCATATGTAAAACAATAATGATGATAATAATAATAATAAAAAATGTAAGGCAGTAATTCCACTGCAGTATCTGCTAAATTCCAGCGCAAACCCACCCGATTCTCCTTTATAACCCACTGATTATGATCACCTGAACCAGATCTGATTTACAAGATACAAGACAGCTGGGATTGAAATAGCTGATTTCTGAACCTTCTCAAGTTAAAACATTAGTATTGCTTATTAAAAAATGAATGTGAACTTGTTTTCATTGTCTTCATATTTGTATTATCAATCAAGATCTTACAACGAGGCATTTTCCTCGTTATTCTGACCAGCTCTTTCTGTAGGGATTACAAGTGAAATTCAAAGAAAGACAATTTAAGTCTTTAAAGTATTTCCCAAAAACGGACGAGGCTGCAGTACCCCCAGCTATGCTGCATTTGTTCTGTATGGGGCTGTGGTTAAGGTAACGGACTAAAATCCCACCCCTGTCACAGTTGGGCCCCTGAGCAAGGCCCTTAACCCACAATTGCTGGGATTGTAAGACTGTATTAATTGTAAGTGGCTCTGGATAAGGGCGTCTGCTAAATGACATAAATGTACGAAATGTCCGCAGACCCAGAGACATCACCTCTGTGCTCATCGGCTCCTCTTCCTCTTCTTCAGCGCTGTCTTCATCCGACACATCCCCTTCTTCTGCATCTGCAGCGATGTTGCCCGGCAGCTTCTTACCCTGAATGAAGTCAACTTCCCGTTACTAGTTTCTAGTCAATGGCTCCGAAAAGATTTTACAGCCCCCAAGCGGGTTTTAGCTGACCTTAATGAGAATCTTTCCTTTAAGCATCTCAGGTGAGGGCAGTCGATGCAACTCTGTGATATGGATGCTTGACAAGTCCAGCTTGTCCTGCAGAATCTCAACGAGATACTGAGCCATTTTCTTCTGCTGAGGCACGGTGCAGTGATTCTCTAAGGATAAAATCACAGGGTACCTAGAGAAAGCGTGACAATTCCACATAACGGTTTAGACGTGATTTAGAAACAGGCCATTTAGAGATATTATTTCAATCCCAGATTTCATGTGTCTTGTTCGTTTCCCTCATCAGATCTGGTTTAGATGATCATAATCAGTAGCTTATTAAGTAGAATCAGGTGTGCATGTGCTGGAATTCAGCAGATACTGCAGTGGAATTACTGCCTAACATGTAGAGATGCTGAGCATGAGAACATTTGAAGTGCTCTCTTAATTCATTCAAGAGCTGTTTATGGTCAATAAAACATAAATGTATGATCACAATGTGTGATATACAGTCATTTCTGAGTATATTCACTAGAAGTACAGTTACGATGAGTGAAATCTGCCATGTCTTGAAAAAGGTCTTCGGACTCACTGGCTTTTGGCGAACGCATATTTGTTGATGGTCTCGATGACGTCTCTGAAGAGGATTTTGGAGGTGAAGGTGTAACCATGACGCACGATCGGCTCTCCGTCAGGACCGTCCCAGCAATCAACTGCAGAGTGAGAGTGGAGAGGAAGACTGGATGCTTAAAACCTGGAACTAGAAGTTAATCTCGAATATATTTCTTATTAATTCTAAAACGGACATGGCCTGATCAAACCCTTGGAGGCTGAGGGATATTGGGCCACTTACATGATACAAAGTAGATATACAGACTCATCCCAAAAAACTTTGAATATCATGGAAAAGTTGATTAATTCCATTCAAAAAGTTAAACTTTCATAGATGACAGATTATAGGTTTCAAGTATTTATTAGTTTATTTTGACATCATTTGAGTTTCCAGCTCATAAAAGCCAAAAAGGCATGGCATTTGCAGGGCATGAACGCTTTAAAATGAGTGTGACCCACTAATCATCTACTAAACTCAAAGCACCTGCACAGGTTTCCCCAGGCGTTATTAAATTGCTTCAGTCTGCTTCAATTGTCACAGTTCGGTTCAATATGGGGAAAATCGCAGACATAACAACTGGCCAGAAGACCATCATTGATACGATGATAAGTTCATAGCCTAGGAGGCTGGCTGTTCACAGAGTGCTGTTTCCAAGCATATCACTAGAAAGTCTAGTGGAAGGACAAAACGCGGCAGGAAAAGATACACCAGCAAAAGATATGACCTTGTGCTTCAGCGGATTATCAAAAAGAGAAGAGTCAAGAATCTGGCAGAGATCCAGAAAGAGTGGAATGAGGCAGGAGTCACAGCTTCAAAAACCACCCCATTCAGACGCGTCCGGGAGATGGGCTACAACTGTCGGGTTCCTCGGGTCAAGACACTTCTGAACCTGAGTCAACATAGGAATCGTCTCAACTGGGTCAAGAAGAAGAAGGGCCGGACCATTGGCCAGTGGCCCAAAGTCCTCTTTTCCGATGAAAGTAAAGTGTGCCTTTCATTTGGGAATCAAGGTCCAAGGGTTTGGAGGAAGACGGGTGAGGAACAGAACCCAAACTGCTTGAGGTCCAGTGTGAAATATCCAGAGTCAGTCATGATTTGGGGTGCAATGTCCGGTGCAGGTGTTGGTAAACTCTGCTTTTTTAAATCCAAGATCACAGCAACATCTACCAGAATGCTTTAGAGAACCTCATGATTCCTTCTGCTGAGGATCTGTAGGAAGATGCAGATTTCATCTTCCAGCAAGACCTGGCCCCTGCCCATGCTGATTGCCTCAATGTTACGTCACATCGAGGCAGTGATTAACGCAAAAGGATTCCCAACCAAGTATTGAATACTTGAAATTGTTTAAATTGTGGGCCCTGAATCTATAATCGATGAAAGTTTTTAATGGAATTATGGAAATTAATCAACTTTTCCATGATATTCGAATTTTATGGAATGGGTCTGTATATATTATACAAGCAAACTCAAAAAGTTACCAACATTGTAACCCATCCTACAGACTCAATGTCACGTGTTCTGTTTAGTTGCATTTTTGAACACCAGAGGGCGCAGTCATACATCATGCTCCCATATGCGTCGTAGTTGCAAAGTCCGCTTATTATTATCTGTTTTGGGGGTGGCACAGACACATTATGGCAAAAAGGTCCCGGGTAAAATCCCAGCGTGGAGCAGCCTGGGTGCTTTTTGTGTTGAGTCTGCATGTCCTCCCTGTGTCTGCGTGGGTTTACTCCAGGTACTTCGATTTCCTCCCACAGTCCAAAGACATGTGGGTTAGGTTAACTGATTATTCTAAAACTGCCATTGACTTGTGTGTGTGTGTATATAACTAGTTCTGATATAACCTTGTGTGTGTCGCTCCGATAGCAACGTTAATGATGCCAAATAAAACAAAAACATTTTTTTTGTATTGTCGCTTACAAATATTGGTAGTTGTGGGTCACTTTACCCATCTAATAAAACAAAACTGCTAGTCCGTTCGCTCCTCCTGTCTCTATACAAATTAAAACGGCTTCTTGATTGGGTTGGTTACATTTTCGTATGCATGCACATTGTTTATTATGGACTCAGTATCGCGAGTCAAATTGTGAGCAGAGTGGATTAATCGCACCCCAAATAATGACACAGTAAGAAAGATGAAAATGAGCATGACTGCCGGTTTGAGAGCTTTCTGCTGACCTTCCACACAGCGACACCCGGCCTGCAGCACGTAGGCGTACATGTCCACCCGCGACTGGGAGAGCAGCTGGTCCCCTGTCAGGTACGTGTTGTGGGAGGAGGCGATGTAGTAGTTGGTCAGGGGCTGCGTCATGTCCTGATTCACCTCGTTGTGTTCCGGGTTAAAGATATCTCCCGCTGGGCTCCTCAGGAAGTTAGTGAAGCCTTCGAGCAGCAATCGGAGTTTGAAGCAATCAATCTTTAACAAATCTGTTTTTTGTTATATTTTGGCTTGCTTTTTTTTTTTTTACTTACCGTCGATTCCCAGCACCATCTGAGCCTGGTTTTCAGGGCACGGTTCGAAGTGGTTCACAATCATACGACAGTAATCTCTCGATAAATTCACCATCTTGGAATGAGACCGGTCATATGGTTACAGAACAGCTATTTCTCACAAAGTAGAACAAAACCAAGTTAGTTATTATTAGTAGTAGTTATTATTTATAAGTAGTAATAATATTACTATTTAAATTGTAGGGCACTAAAAGGTTCTTAGTTTACAAAAGTGCACATTTTTTTCTACTCATATATGCTTTCAGAAATAAAAAAAAGGAACGTTTTCACTCTAATATATGGAGAATCTACATTAGCTCATTTGGTTTACATTTTTAAACCTCTGTTTCTAGTCATTTCTTCTAATTACGCAGGACTATTTATTGAAAGAGCTTTTTAGAAATGGTTTTGTTTTACACTGGTTACACTTCCAAAGTAACAGCCATTATTCGAATGTAAAACCACGACTCGTGCGCAGAGTACGTCATTACAGCTCTAGTTTGCATTGCAGGCAGTCATTCCCCTGTTTCTATATGGACGATTACACAAAAAATCCACTAGATGGCAGGTTAGACCACCTTATCCTTTCCAGGGGTCAGGTCGTGCCCCATCAGCATCAGCTCCCACACAATACCGCAGGCTATGTCAATTTAACGCACATGTAAAAGTAAATATTGATATAACATCATATGTATGTTCACAACCCCTGCCCACCTTCTGCTCACTCTCTAGGAAGCGGGTGAGGTCCCGGACGTCCATGTGCTCTTTGTGGAGGCTGTAGGTCAGCATGATGAGGTAAAGATCCCGGCGGGTGGAGATCATCTTGTAGAAGGTGTAGAATTCGTCGAGGGCCAGAGATCCCTGGTTATCACTGGTGTCAGCCTCCTGCGACACAATCTATAAAAGAAAGACAGACGAGACTCGCGCTCAAAAACGAAAGGCATGAAACAAGTAGACATTCAGAAGCACGGACGTTTCAGCAGCCTGTTTACTTCCTGTGCGGACCATGCTTTCATTTGATAAATCGGTCTCCATTTACAGCACACAGAATAGAATATATTCAAGAAAGTTTGAACCCACACCCATGGCTCATTGCAGAGGTGCAAATAAACTCGTACTGTACATGTTTGGTTTTTTTATGCTGTACCTGCATCTTTTTTCTCAAACTCTATATTTAATTTATTCTCTACAGTACAGTACAGCTTGTGGTCCTTGTGCTTCTTTTCTATCCTGGTTAGATCCAGACTGCTCAAGATAGCATAATAGACGTGTGTACAGTTAGTGGGGAAAATATCCAAACTATTGTCCAGAAGGTCCAGGGTTCAAGCCCTGTCTCTGCCACCGCTGGGCCCTCGTTCAAAGCCATTAACCCTCAATTGCTTGCACTTTGCACAAAAAAAACGTTTGTATGACTTGAATTAAGTTGTAAATATATGGATTTTAGCTTCTTAATTCTAAATGTGTTCCTTATAAAAAAGGTTTTGTTCTTAACTTCAGAAACGCCAGCGCACTATAAACTCTAAATTCTAAAGTATAAACCAGGCAACTTAAGGACTAACAGTTTAGACTTAGACTTTATTGTCACTCTACACAGTGGGCATTAGAACGATATTCCGTTGCTTTGGCTCAGAGTAAATCACAAACAGCAGCAGTAATACAAAAAAAAAATACATAAATCAGGCACTTCAAGCCGAAGTTTCATAATATCTTCATTTTATTTCATTATGCTGTTATAGTGCCTTTATTTTTAAAGTATCTTATTTTCCTAACAAATATGTTGGTCTAAGGTGCAGTTCTGGGAAAACCGAAGAGAGCAAAATGCTAAAATGCTCAGTTTCTCTGGTTTAGCTGTTTGTAGCGCCTGTACGTGTTTGAGTCAAATAACATTTTTGCATTTTTGTATTCTATAAATTACTGACAAATTCAAAACGAAAACGACAAGATTTTGAATCACTTCTCAAATACAAAAAACCCCTAAAAAAAAAAAACCAGGAGACGCAATGCTCCAGGACTAATACTACCACTAATGCAAAGTTTATATGCATTTTTGTATCACCACACTAATGTTATAACTTAGTAAAGTTCACATATTATCCCCCCCCCCCAATAATGATGGAATTAATCATGTGCTGCCAAAGATGATGATTTTAAGAAGATATGGCGTTCTCGCTTGGTTGTTCCAGAGCTTTATATCTAATACAAGCTGCCATAACACCACTATTTAAACATTTGCTCGTACTAAAAATACATTTGTTAAGTTTGAATATTTATCTACCCAGATCAAGCCTAAAGTTTGACCAGGCTCTAGACTATATTAAAAACCTCCATTTCATTTATTTATAGCTGTGCATTGTACAGTGGCAAAAAAGGCACTGGAAAATCAAACGCATTAAGATGCCAGAGATTAGAGGTGCCATGGTCGACATGGTGCACCTTTAATGCGATTCCATTCTGCCTCCCAGGAGGTGGCGGTTTGAACGCAGCTTAACACGAGCAAACAATATGTTCATTCTGACGTTTTAAAGGAGCAATCCGTGAGCTCCAGATACCTTAAACATTTCCATGACCTGCTTCCTCGGGAGATTGGCGTTGAGCTTGTGAAGAAGCTGCAGGACCTCGTCGATACTCAGGTGCCCATCGCTGTTTTTGTCTGCCTCTGAAAAGGTCTGCCTCAACCATTTGCCCAAAGAGTTGAGGACAAATGTCTTAAAGCTGTACTGGGCTATAAAACAGGGTACGGTGCAAAAGTCTCAAGCCACTATTAGATTATAGCATTGTTATAGCGACGCTATTATGATATGCCAAAGCACACAAAGACTGCAATCAACCAAGTTTGACATGTTTGGCTCCAATCGTCGACAACATTGCAAAACCAACACCAAAGGTGGCCAGAGACTTTTGCACAGTACTGTATAGAACTGCTGAATACACTACATGGCCAAAACAATGAGGACAGTCCTACTAATTACTGGGTGTTCAGACACACAACAGCAAATTAGTAGTACAGAAACGCAATCTCCAAAACGAAGAATGAACTAAATGATGACGGTTAAGCATGCTACTGTCTGAGGATGTTCCCTATCCAATCAGGCATTTGGTCAAACATCTACAGCTCACACCCAAAATGGCACCAACAAGCTCTGAGGAGTGTTTTAAAACTGTCTGTCCTCAGTTGGAACATACTACCAAACATACTACCAAACATACACTACCAAACATATACTACCAAACATACACTACCAAACACAGTACCAAACACAGTACCAAACACAGTACCAAACATACACTACCAAACATACTACCAAACATACACTACCAAACACACCACCACCAAACATACTAACACCAAACACACCACCACCAAACACACTACCAAACACACCACTACCAAACACACCCCCTACCAAACACTACCAAACACACACACACTACCAAACACACACACACACACTACCAAACACACACACACAGTACCAAACACACACACACACACACACTACCAAACACACACACACACTACCAAACACACGCCAACAAACACACACTCCACTCACTACCAAACATACTACTAAACACCCACTACTAAAACCACACAATTCAACACGTTACCAAGTATTTGAGTATTTAAGTATCAGGTTCCTTTTTAAATCGCTATAAGGGATTTTTAGTTGTTCAATTAGAACTCTGGGCCTAGATATTTGTTTGATACAAATGTGGCTTTGAACACCACAGCCAAAAACATGGGTAACAGCTTGACCCCATTCAATGCTACAGCAGCCTTCGCTCTTGTCAGAAGCCGCTCCAACAGACTTTAGAACACGGCTGTGTAAAAACGGACACTGACCTCATCTCAAAATGAGGACTCTTAGATGCTTCATCCGAGTTGCCAAATGATTTCTGTAAGGACAGGGCAGGAAATTTACAATTTTGCTTCTTAAAGAGGTGAAAACCCCGAGAGTCACTGAGGTTCTCGGTTCAACTCATTCTACAGCCATGTCCACGCCTCTGCATTAAACTGTAAACCTGTTAGTGATGTTATTTGAATGGCTGTACGCATACTATTAGCCATTTAGTGCACTTCGTTTCAATCATAGATCATTCGACATCAAAAGTGGAAGGATATTGGTCTCGAGTGCGTTGTCTCTTCGCCAGACTGTCCTCGTTGCTGATGCCAGCCATGAGGTACTTAAGACCCGTGATCCAAGTGCGTGCCTCCTCTCTGTTCGTGGTCACCAGGTCAAGCGATTCCACGTGGGCACCATGGTAAATACTGAAGCAGCAGTTTGGGTCAAAGTTGCTGGCGGAGAAGTGCTGGAAGACGTCGGTGTTTTTGTCTTCGCAAAGCTCGTGGATGGAATCGATGGTGACTGGGAACGAAGAGAGCGAAAATGAGACAACGCCAAACTCCTGCCACACTCTCAGTCCTGTAACCGGTATTTTAGACCTTTTAGCCGTCTCACTTTTGGCTTTTTCATGCTTCCTCGAAGGTCTCCAGCGGATGCAAGACCTGTGCTCATCCAAGTAGTAAAAGCGTACGAGCATCTTGGACTTGCCTCTGAGCTTGATCATCTGAGTGCCCTCCTGCATGGTGCACATGCACTTCTCCACTGTAGAACCATGCAGAAAACAGAGAAGAAAAAAAAACCAACCCATTTTTAACAACTGATAATAAAGCACAGTCAGTGTGATCAAATCTAAACACTTCTTGGACCAGCTTGGTATGCTGCACTGATTTCTACACTTCAAGAATGGACTTGCTATCTCTGGGCCCAAGAAAATGACCACATAGAGTTGATCCCAATCCTACACTTCTCAGGAAAGGTCATCAGTGTTCAAGTTTGTCCTGCAGCTCTGGAAAAGAATGTAGAGAACATTGCAAAAGGATCAGTGTCTCTGGTTTTACTATTCGTAGCTTCTTTATGCGTTTGAGGAACATCCTACTTTTTTTGTTGTTGCATTCTATTAATGACAAGATGGAATGTTTTCAGAGCTTGATAAACATTTTTCTTAAAAGCATTTGTCTTTACAAAAAGTCAGAGCAGGAGTTAGAACAGGTTCAGAAATCAGCCCTCAAATCAATGTTTACATGTATCTTGTGCTCTAGGTCAGTAAATCAGATCTGGTTCAGGTGATCCCAAACAGTAGGTTATTAAGTAGAATCAGGTGTGTCTGTGTTTAGAATTCAGCAGAATTCAGTGGAATTACATGTAGAGATGCAGGTTTTAAGAAAATCTGGAGTGCTCTCTTAATTTTCTTCCTGTGTATGTTTCCTTGATTTCTCTTAGGTATTACCTGGTGTACCTCTTTCCAAAAATCGAGCAAAAGTGTTTCTATAAGGTGTCGCATAATTCTCAGAAGTAAAGTCAATCGGAATCGGCCAGCCAAACGTCAAAATAATTGCAATCGGCAAAGAAAACTGCAATCGATCCATCTATATTTAGAACGGAGTGCTGCAACCAAAGACCACGATTAAGCAATGTGTCACACCGCAGTTAAGAGGCACACTAACAGCACAATGGAGCATTGCCTCAAAACAGCCTTACAATTTTAGATGATCTCCTATCATCTAAGCCCAATCCCAAACTGAACAAGCCTAGGGCAACAGCGGAAAGGGAAAACTCCCTAACGTTATAAGGAAGAAACCTTGCAATGACCACAAAGGGACTTGAATGGCTTGGATGATATCGGTAAGAATTAAACAAAATTATCTAATTACTACATTAGATGGGCTAAAACTGCCAACCCTGCCCTTTATGACAGGTGTATTTTAGTTTGTACAATTACTGGTACCCTTTTTTTTCCCTCCTATACGCCCAGTTAGTTGCTCTTCATCCCCAGATTTCCATCTAGACGTTGCACACAGCAGATCTGGGTCATGGGAGCCGTGACGTCGCTGGGTTGGTTCCAGTAGTCTAATCTAAGTGGATTTCCTGTGTCCATATGCTCAGTAACAACCACTTTCCTTCTCCCAGAATTCAACACGAGACCTGATTGTTTAAGATCGTGGTCTTTCAAATAGTCTTTACGTTATGTTTCGCAAACCGATATTATGTGTTGTTATATTTACAGAAATGTAATTCGAATTAGAGAAAGGTAAAGAAACCCCAGATTATATCTGTTAATCAGCACACAATTCCGTGCACAGAATTGCTACCCAGGCCCAGTATAATCTGTGTTTACCAATTTGGCCCATTCTCCAATTTGGCGTCGCAACGATGCTCCCGCCGATCCAGAAGAACTCCTCGGCCAAGCGACATATCGACGCCTTCTGCTGCAGCTTGGGAGATGTCATTAAGGACAAGGTCGGCGTCCCGTGAGGTGAGCATGGTGTCCTGACACGGCCGGGGAGGTTCCGAGAAGGAGAGGAGGGACACATGACCAGCGGCGCCATCCCCGGAGCTGCATTCATCACTGCGCTGACTGACAATCAAACCACAGAGACTCAGGTCAGGTCATCCTCCTGTAACGGTCTTGCTCATGGTCCTGTAGGATGGCCATATCAGTAACATCCAGAGCGCTGAGCTTCACGTGGATTAATCGACCCTCCGGACCCAACATAGATCTCATTTTGCACAGTAAGATCGTCCATAGAAGCGAAGATTCTGTCCTGAATTCCCGACTCAGGACTTAGAGAGCCGTTTACGCGGGAGCTGAGGCTGAAGCAACACGTGTCAGCAATCTGTAAATCTCTAATCCAGGATGAGGCTCAGGTAATGCTTGTATTGAAAGAAGCACAACAAGACCGAGACCTGTGCTTTCTCCTGGGGAGGACCGTATTTTACACACCAAAACTGATGGGCAGAAAAATGTGGACGTGTAGTTCGTAGGTTTGGCTATTTCTGCTAAACCCACTGCAAACACAAACACGTGCCAAACATAAAACACAGCACCAGATAGCTTTAAAATATCAATAAATATATGAATAATTTCAAAATCAACACTCAAACGTCTCCTAAAACCATCACTGTGCTGCTGTATTACCTCTGTCTTTATTAACATTTTGTTGCCCTGATATACTGGACCCTAAACCCAAAACGACAGATTGCAGTGAACACGTGACCTCGGGAACATGTTAAATCACTTATTTAGGCAAGAAACGTACACCTAACAAAAACAATTTCTGATTAGCTTACGTTTTGGGGGAACACTTGTATCGAAATATAATATTATTTACTATTTTATGCCTTTTTTAATATGTGTGCAAAAGTTACTGTGCCCCCCAGTGGACCTCAGTGCATCAATGGTTAACTATAATATTATATCATCCATCCATATATTATCTTACGCTTAATCCACACAGAGTCGCAGGCCAGCCGGTGCCCACCAGGCAAACTCTGGGAGCAAGGGCAGGAACAACCCTAGACAGGGTCAGTGACAATCCATTATAGGCCACACACAAAGTCATGCACACAGTCACACACAAAGGTACACTTTAGAGGCACACATTGACCTAACATGCACGTTTTTGGACTGTGGGAGGAAACCGGAAGAAACCAGAGCAAACCCACACAGACACGGGGAGGACATGCAGACCCCACGCAGAAAAGGACTCAAGCCGCTTCAAGGACTCAAGTGCTTCCCACTGAGCCCCCGTGCTGCCCCTAATATTGTATAATTTATGTATTATTTCTTAATTTATATCATGTATTTATGTTCTGTGTATATATATGAATTACACTCACTTTATATACATACAAAATTTACATACATTTTTTATAGATATTTATAGATATTTTATATTTGCTCGTTAATGATACTTCTTTATTAGAATTTAGACCATACACTCTGTTCACTATTTCATTTGCTCATCATTATTAATATTATTAATAATTATTATTATTACAATAGACCATATATTTTATTTCTGTAGCGTACACAGTAACAACAATGCAAATATTCCTTGGTTGTTAACAAGAAGACTTTAGTTTAGTCTCCTGCGTTTGAAATACATTTCTAGAAACATTAGGTTTAAAATTGTAAACAAAATGCCCCATTCTATCTGTGCAGCACCTCTGTACATTTCTTACATTCAAAATGTTGTTATACAGTGCAATTCTAATCTTGACGTGCAAAATCTTTTTGTGAATATTGTGTGCCAGAATATTAGTTATTGTACTGGGGGGTAGGGGGGTGTGGGCAGAAAACAATTGGATGTTTTATGTCTTGGGGGTAAAATATTTTATAATTACTGTACGAAAGGGTTCAAACTAGCACGCTTAGCTACAGTACGTAACGGTCCCTAACGTGCAGTAACTTACCTGCTCACATAAACAATGTTACTTTCCAGTTTAGGAGAGAAATAAAAAAAATTAAAAAAAATGAATGGCGAAAAGTACTCACATGCAAGAACCCCTAATAAACCGAGTGATATAAACAGCTGCTCGTACTCGCAGACGTTTTCCTTCTCTTCTCCAGTGGCAAACTAATTAAACATTCTGTTAAAGAGACTTGATCACCTCGGCCTCTCTCTTATCGACTCCATTTTTGCACATCTCATACTGTATATAAAACGCATTATTATTATTATTATTATTATTATTATTATTATTATTCCTAACCTTCCACTTGGTTTGATTTTTGACACAGAAACTAGTTTCAGTGACTAACAGTGCTCACATCTGACGCCATATTTGTAGTCCACTTGAAACCAAGGCGGACTCCATTTAAGCCTGCGTGTAAATACTGCCCCCTAACGGTTGTATAAAAACAGAACCGTATTAGCATAGCGTTAGTTTATCAACAACGACATATATACATATACTTATAAAACAAAACCATATAAAGCGCTTTTTAACAAAACTAATCAATATAAAAAATACAGTATGAAGCCACTGATTTCATTTGTAATTTATGATGTAATTTCCAAGTCAATAACTCAAACGGACATTGTGTAAGTAAATTACTTGAGAACTTTATTTTTTATAGCTAATTCTGAGCTAAACAAAATGGGCTAATCCTGAGCGTCACACAAACCTTTGGTGATTTTGGTGTCTGTGAGATAATTTTGAAAGTTTTGGTGGAGAAAATATTTGAAAGTTGTGAAGTTAATATGTATATATATGTTAATAGTTTATATATTTTTAAAAACTTTGTGTAATAGTACTATCTTTGGTACGTTTTCTCCCTAGCTAACAGTTAAATAAACTGTTCTTAAAGTATAGTTTAAAACAACAGGTATGATAATGAATTGTATATATTAAAATAGGCCACAAAATATGATTTTTCGTTTTTTAAAGAAAAATGACGACAAAAAGGATCCACTTGCCATAGTCAGTGGGCAAGTTAAGTGGTAAAATGACCAACTATCTTGACTGCATTTAAAGAATGTATTTATCTAAAAGTAATCATTATATAATTGCACTTATTATGTTTTTCAATTTGGCCTTATTTTTACACACCCAGCAGGCCAGTAGTCAGTGGGGAAGGAAGATACCAAATGTCCTGCTCACAAAAAGTAGGCGCCAATTCAAAATGGAATAGCCCCTCATTTTAGGGAGCAGTGTTATTTAACTTATTTACCTTTATCAAATGCCTTTTGCCATATTACGAACTGCTGTCAGATTCATATATGATTTTGTAATGCAAAACAAAAGTGCATTAAATTCAAAAGAAACATAAAACGGAACCACTAATAACAGCACTCTGAGATAAACAAGTGCCTAAACAAACAGCAGGATTTTACGAATTACACCAGCATAATAAAGCTTCATAACATTTTTTCTGATTACAGCGTTTTCCATGTGGGATTTGATATGTTGATATGTATGCAATTACCAGGATTGGAAAAGATATCAAACAGAAGCTCAGTTTTGTTTTCTAGATAAGAACGCTATAGTCATTATTTAGTTACAAGTTACAAGTTTTTATACCCAGTTAATGGGTAAATCGCTGCTAACCTCACAATGTTTACCTAGTAAGCAAGTTCCTTAAGTCTTTAGATTCAATCTTTCCACTTAAGCACCCAAACTTTAAGAATAAGAGGCACACAAAAGTGGTTTGGGGGCTTCAATATGGCTTATGTTTATCATCTGTTGCCATGCTTTGCATGTTAAATACTTTATCCGTAGCTGTCAAAAACACAGAAGCTGTGTTTAATGCATCAGGACACACCGGGTTCACATAAACATCCTGTCTCACTGCCCAAATGAGTGACTGGGTAAAACGAATGCTCCACAACCAGGATAAATACTGTTTTTGTTTAATGGGTATTATATGCAGGGAACATAAAACAAGTGGCAGAAACGAGCCACATCAAAACCGAAGCTATAACAAGAGCCTGAACACAGTGCGTATTTTCTAGTCCACTGGATTAAAGCATCAATAGGATGGAGCTGAAAAAAAGCAGGCAAAAAGCTAGAAATGTACCCCGAATAAATAAAGTGAAGGCGAGTTTATATACTGCATAACTGCAAATTTCTCAGTCTTTGTATATGTATGGGGTTATGGACTTAAAAAAAAAAAAAAAAAAAAGATAAGAATAAACGCATCACATATTTACAATATATCAGTTATACTTTCCAGGCTTTCCTTGACATATCTCAAACTGTTGCTTTGGTTATCAAGTTATCAAAGTGATTCCAAAATGGACTTAAAATTAGCCAGAAATATAGTCATCTAACATTTTTTTGCCTAACATTATATTATAAGAATTTATACATTAAATGCCCTCTAGATGAAAAGGTGAGAATTATACAGAATACATTGGCGAGCAAAAGCAATAGATGAGCATCGATGAGTAAAGCGAGTAAACGTACGGACAGCTTTCTTATTTACAATAATTGTCCTCTAACGTAAGTGGTATTTACACGAGTAACAAAAGTATTAAAAAGGGGGTTGTCTTTTTTTTTGTTTGTTTGTTTTCTTAAAACAGCTCTTGCTTGTTTGTAGGTTTGTAAAACGTCAGAGGGCATCAATGCACGATTATAACTGTGCATTGTACAAGAGTACAATTCTCTTTTCCAAAGTGCAATTATTTTTTGGTAGAGTAAAAAAATATATATTCATACTTTGTATATAAGTAGAAATGTTATTCTCATAAACATTTTTTTTTTCTGTAACAAGCCCTAGAGCTAGTGACCGACAATGGACGTTTGAAATCGAAAAGCAATCGCTATCGCTAATGAAAATGTACCAGCCGAGGAGGAGGGAATCGAGGGACAAGCTTTGGTTCTGACCAGGCTTTCAGCAGCACCGTAAACAGCATACTTGCCAAAGTCCTACTCAATACTGTTCGATTAGACAGAACCAAGAGAAAAATACTTGCAAAAGATATCGGAATTAGGATAAAAATGATCGTTTGAAGCATTTAAGTATTTAAGTAGTGTAAGTATCCTACGTGATATTCAAAAATATAAAGGGAAAAAATAGGAAAACGTACTGGTATGCATGTCTACATGAAAAGCCCCGCCCAAGGCATACATAGTACTGCTGCTCATGCAAATTATTTGAATACAAATCCAAAGGGGGAAAAAAAACCCAAAATACATAAATGTCAGAGGACGTAGTGAAATTTGTTTCCTGTGTATATGTTTTTGTAATACTTTGTAGTAGCAGGTCGACTGCTGCTACTGTCAGCTCACTACCGGAAAAAAAAAACCCTCTACTGGTTTCCTTATGTGTTCAAGTATCTTTGTTAAATAGCTTATAACAAAATAAATTCCTCGGAATCGCTTGAGAGGCTAACCGAAGGGCTGCCAGTTCCATGTGATGCTGCCTTCCCGATCCGTTCTCTCTGCTGTGAGATCAGTTTGCGATGTGTGTGTGTGTGTGTGTGTGTGTGTGTGTGTTGGGGGGCTTTCGTGAAGAGAGGAGCTGGACCTCGTTCCAGTTCTGTTGTGCGTGACGTCGACACATCTCCGTAACCGTTTCGATGATCAATACATAGTTCCATATGTACTCGTATAGGGTTTAGCCGTGCCAGCGTTCGTTAGACATGGGGGACGACGGTCCTGTGGTGCAGCAGCTTTCGAAGGGTCAGAGTCCTCAATGTCCCGCCGCTTTGCCTTGCTATGACAGCTGCTGGCTCTCGTGGCCCTGCGTTTGGTTGCCGTGGTTGAGCTGCTGCTGGAGCTGAAGCACCACTCTCTCCAGGTTCTGCCTGGCTTCGCGCTCCTGCAAGAGTTCCTCGCGAAGCTGCTCGCGGTCGGCTTCGGCCTGCTGCAGCTTCACCTGCAGATCTTCGATCTGGAGCAGGGAGAAAAGCCGTTAGCAGGGGTTCAACCATGCGCTCTGCACACAAATCGATTTTCTTACGTTGCTCTATTTCTGACGTGTGAACAAGGCAAAACAATGTGCATTTTCTATGAACCTTTTCCCCCCCCTTACGTCAGCAGTTACATTTATTTTGATGCCATATAGCATCATCCAGCGCGACTTACAATTTATACAAATGTACAATCTGAGCAATTCTTGCTCAAGGATCCAAGAGTGAGAGCTTGGCAGAGGTGGGATTTGAACCCTGGACCTTCGGATCTATAGTCCAGAACCTCAAACTCTAGACCAACCACAGTTCTGATTAAAAGCACTTGCCAGAACGTAGGTTTAAAACTGTAAACAAAGACATTCTGTGGTATTATCAAGTTCAAATTATGTTTTATTTAGAATAACTCAATACAGTGTGTAGTTTTAGAATCTTTAAGCCCCTGCAATTTGAAGAAATTAGGGATAAGGCTACAGCAAAAATGCTTTGGCATTTAGTCGAAAATCAAAGTTAAAAAAAAAAATAAACCTCACTGAGCATTTTAACATCCTCAATGTCAATTTCGTCTTTGCATATGGGAAAATGACTAAAAGGCAACTGCCTCATGCCGTAATCCCCAAGTAAGCACATCGTAACATTTGTTGCGTTGCGGGCCCTCGTTACAGCCCTAACGACTAGTGTCTGCTTTGGACTAGCCTGAAATTTTGTCTTGCATGAATACAACTAAAGTTTTCGCATCTGCACCCATTTGACACATGTACTCTAAGACGAGACATTAATTGGCCAGGAGGATTATGAGGACTGGTGTGAACACGACGGGTAATTCACAGGTAATCGCCAGAATGTGTGAACAAAGGCTGCGTATATTACAAGACATGTCCATGACTGGACAGAAATAAAACATTCTTCCAGATTAGCCCGGTGTTTACAGCCTGGCTCTTTGGCCCAGAGTCCCAGGCAGGATAAGCATGTCTGCTTTCTTCCCTTGACAGGAGGAGGCCGACAATGACGCTACATGGGCTGCAGTTAGAAAAGAGACCGTGGCGCACTGGTCAAGGACCCTAAGTCTTGGCATTTCCTCCAACCTGGCAGTGCTTTGTGCACATACAGCTGGCCATGTCTGACTGAAATAATGCCTCCGATTGAGGAGCTGACAAAGCTGGAGGTTGAACAAGGTAAGCTTAGTGCATTCCTCCATGCTGATGGTGAATCTAAGTCGGTGTCGCATGTTGTGCACAGGCACTCGCGGGCCAATGGCTCTCCTCGTTCAGCTATGGAAAGGGGAGTGCTCGCAATGGGACGTCTCTAAAAACACCAGGAAATTGGACCCACCAAATTGGCAGGACGTGCCGATCAACGTAAAGCTACTGAATCAGGATTAGAACGAAGGTCAGGACCAAACGCGCTTCAAAATAAATATTTCCACCGAATCCGTCTTAATCTCTGAAGCAAAACACAAAGCCTTGACGTTAAACGTGAACCCCATAACGGGTATGCGTTTGACAAGGAGCCGTTTTATTTCCTGGACAAAATCCAAGCAGCGCATGAGAAACATCAAAAGACCTAATTATGTTTAGTTGGTGCACAAATTAGGAACGTGTGCTGTCTTGCCTGTGTGGAGTACTTGGCCCTCAGGCGGCCTGGCTCGCAGCCCTTGTCACACGCCCGCTGCCTCTCACGCTCCAGCTCCTTCTTGAGCCTCCCGCATGACTCGGTGGCGTCGTGGACCTTCCTCTCGCATTCCGCACGCAGCCGCTCGATCTCTTTGCGCAGGTTCCGCTTGGCCTCAATGGCCTCCCGCAGCCGGCCTTTTTTACTGACGCGCACAAACTCCAGCTCCTGAAACGGAGGAACATGGGCAGAATTCAGAATTGGCACGCGAGGGCCAAGTAGAGCGCCGAGTATAAAGAATTTGCTTGGTGCGCTGGCTGTACCTGTTGGAGGCTGCTTTTGGCCTGGAGGGCTGCCGTGAGCTTCTCCTCTTGTTTGACCTTCATGTGCACTATCTCCTGCAGCAATCTCTCCCGTGCCTCTCTGGTGCTAAGGTCGCTGTTCAGTGTCTGCTGAAGGGCCTCCAGGTCTGAGCTGGGGCCAGATGTAGGTTTGGGCTTACCCTCAGCCCTGTGTGTGGCCGCTCCATTAGCGGTTGCGTGAGAATGTTGGCCTGCAACAATGCACATGAAGGTGGCTCAGAAAGATGATAGGTTTTACGAATGCGTGGTGACAAAATATAACATAGTGACTATTTAACGTGTCTAGATCCGATATTGATATGTAAAACGTGACACTTATGGTTAGGCTGGATCGCTGGCCAGGTTCTCTCTCTCTGAAACCTGTTTTTTCTCTCTGAACTTTGCTTTTTTTGTGCCCTGCACCCAATTTCTATTCTCTGATCCTTTGGTTTTTCTCTCTGAACCCTGTTTTTTTCTCTATAGACCCTTGTTTTTTTTCACCCTGCACCCTGTGTCTACCCTTCCCTGGTTCATCTCTCTGCACCCTGTTATATTCTCTCAGAATGCTGAACCATGTTGACTCCGCTCGCTGATTCAGTCTGAGTCAAAGATTTTGTCTGTCTGACTGCTTTTATGTCGCATTCGTCATAGATAACGTAATAGTTAAGTGCTCGTTTCTGTGCTTTCTGTTTAGTAAAAATCTCTGCACTCTAGTGTCTGTCATTTCAACTAACACGTAACATACGGGTTAAGGAAACTGATCACTTTAATAACAATATATATAACGTTAATGGACAGCCTGCAGTTTGGGTTTCTAACTGTATTTTAGCTCGGCAGTAGGGGGCACCATAACTACAGCGTCTTCCGAAAGATTTGTACCGATCGTGTTATTGTAACTAGAATATTTGTGTTATCCTTACACAACTTCACTACAAAAATCTCGGGTTTGATAATTACCATCCTCACACTTGTCCACCTCAATCTCAGCGTCTGAATCGGAGTGATTCTGCGGAAGATGAGCGAGGTTGGCGCCTAGCTGCGTCTTGGCCTCTCCAGATGGCCAGCGTTTGACCGGCTTGGAGCTGTGGCTGTCGCCCGGCTGGGACCCTCCGGAAATGAGCTGGAGCGGCTGTTCGTCCTTCCACTGGGCGCCTGATGGGCACGCCAAGCTTTCCAGACCTTTGGGCAGTGATCTGAAGGCAAAGCGGCATAAGGCAATGTCAGTAGCGGATATACGATCCGGCGTGGTCAGGGGAAGCTGGACATAGCTAGATAAAAGTTGTGAGAACATGCATACCGCTCATGTTTGTGACCGGGCACTGCTTTCTCGGCGGATGGGACTCTGGGAGACCAGGGCCGGAAGGCTGATGGCCTTTGCTTGAACTGCAGCCGCTTGAGATCCTGAGCAGAGAGCAAAGGCCAGCGGCCATGTGAAAACGACTTCCTTGCAGCAAAAACAAACGGCAGCTGATATTTCCAAGTAGGCCTTAATGTGCCATTAAGTTTTACTCGTGTTTTTTTTTTCTTTCTGAGGTCTCAGTACAAAAAAAACAGGCTTTCCCACCTTGTTTGCCGACGTGGCCAGCGACTGTAACCATTCCACTTGTTTGTCTTTGTCCTCAGATGGTGAACGTAAAAGCTCCTGCTTAGACCTCTTGGCTGGAACGGGACTGTAGGCCTGTGAGCAGACAAAGACATAAGCTGATTTAATATGCAGCTGAGCAGAGTGCAGACGCTACAGCGCTCCTATTAGGCATTATCAGCATTAGATTGTCTGCAGCACAATCGCTGCATTATCACTGTCATTACTGGTTAAAGCTGTAAAAACAACACGTCACACACATGGAACAGACCGTCGAACCACATACCGAGAAACAAAAGGCTGTGTAGGCAGAGAAAATGGGCGACTACGCACCCGTCTGGCTATCCGATTCTGACCTGTTCTGTCACTAAGAGCTTCTCCATTAGGGCTGACTGAAAAGGTGCTCGTCGGCGATGTTTTAGTTTTATCAGAGTTCAACTCTAAAACAGGGAGGCACCGCACAACAATGGCAGCCCCACTCCTGTAAATACATCGTTAATGGCATTCTGTTTGTCACTTCTCCAGTGCAGACTGTGGTCCAATTCCTAAACATGATGCACTTCTAAAGAGACGTCTTGTCAGGCGCTGAATAACACCGAGCACGCTTTGCTAAGTCTCATGTCATCCCGTCCAACGCTTAATTGCGCGCAATTTTATCAGAGCCTTGTTTGAAGGAAATTGCAGAGAACCGGCGTGTGTGTATGTGTGTGTGGTGTGCCGGAGAAACACCCAACAGGGGTGTATCATCCTGTTCCCTCCGAGACTCCTAAAAGACTGCCAAAATGTTGACGTACGATTTTTTTAAATACAAGAAAAGTACATCATTTTGAACTGTTATTCTTCAGAAAGATATATGCATAAAAAGGTTTTCACTCGGTTATTTAAGAGTTTTTTTTCTTTTCCCTTTTTACTTCGGTGCCCCCCTTTTGTAGGTGAGAACATTTGAGCACGCGCATGCGTCTTCCAAAAACGGCTTCTTTTTATTGAATGACCTTATTACAAGAGACATGCTTCAAGTGTCTTAAACATGCCTCATTCATTCGCCTTGCTTGTTTAATCAACTTGTTTGTTTAAGCTTCTGAAATGAAAAAGAAAATCGAAACTGTCAACTCAGCATCGTGACTTGGCTCGTGAGCAGAGTGCAGCGTTACACCCTATAGCCTCCAAAGGAAACTTGAGTTGGCCCTCACCCAAGAGATTTCACCACTTAAATAGCAATAAAATCATAAAACGCAAAGTAACGCATTTCTAAGCGAGCTCTTCACAGCACAGCGTGAACAGGAAAAAAGACGCAGCTACAGGTTGTGAGCAAGCCACGTTACGTTTGCATTGAAAGAATAAGTCCAGGTAAAAAGTACCTCTGAAGGGGGGGTGGGGGGGGGTGGGTACAGGTACTCATTCATTCAAAAAGGTTTCATGGGAGCCGGCAGGTCTTAAAACACATAAAAGCTGACATTGAGTAATCCCTATTGCCCTCAGGTTCCCACACGGCAGGACTGAATGTGTTTACTCTAACCCTTTCAATAGACCTGCCCAGACCTGCATTTGGCTGCCTCTGTGCCAAGTGATCCAGAACCAGAGCAGGTAGATGAGAAGCTGCTGCTAGGCCTGGCAGGACAGAGGGCAGCCCTTGCTGGGCTGGGTAAAGCTGCAGGAGCAGCTGCCAGGATATCCATCCAA
>JAUZST010001352.1:0-18570 GCA_034779995.1 Parotocinclus haroldoi | reverse complement strand
CACACACACACACACACACACACACACACACACACACACACACACACACACACACACACACACACACACAAAATATCTGATCAAATAAACTTGACACCCACACACTTGCTGCAGTTAAGTTTATATAACAATGTTACATACGTTTTAAATGGTTTGGATTACCAAATGCAACTTTCTTCTGAAAATTCAAAAGATCCAAAATACCTGCCATGAGTTATTGAAGTTGAGGTTAGGTGCAGAATGAACAGACATTCAAAATTATTATTTTAGTGGAAACAAAGATAGATGATAGAAAGACACGGACAGAAATATAAATCTAGAAATATTATTCTTATTATAAAAGGGACAAAGTCAAATGTATTGATATATTGCTTTTTCTTTTTACAACAGAGCACTGCCTAAAAGCAGCTTCACAAACACCTAGACCCAAAACTTTAACTGAGCCAGCTTGGGACAACCATGTCAAAAAAAAAAACATTAAACGTTACATATACTGTATTTTAACCCTATTAGTTTGTTCTGCAGGACTGTATATAGATCTACAGGGTAAAGACACCCTTTTATTCAAGACAAAAAAAAGACTACGTATTTGAATACCCCAGTAATGGGTGATTTTAGCACATGTCAGGAACATGACCAATTTCTTGAAAGCCACCATATTTGATCAAGGGCAGGTTTTTCCCCCTCAATGGTAAGGTGGTCATGTAGCATATCAAAGAAAACCCAGAAACGACTCCGACAACAGCAACCTAACGTCGGAAACTGACATGGATGAAGGAATTATACAATGTACACCACAAATTCTAACTTCTGTACCAATAAGCTGTGGAGTCAAAGTAATTGTGTAATAATATGGCCAGTGATTCTATGCTTATAAGTAGTGATGCTTCAATCATGTTTTATGCTACCAATTACGATACTGATTACCTGACAGTATCGATCACAGATACCTATCATATTGACTGGCTGTAAATGTTTTGATTTAGTTATGATTGTGCTACTGGCTACACGATTTGGAAAAAAAAAATTAAATTCATCTTAGACAAAATCATTTTTTACAGACTTCACAGAAGCTTGATCAGGAAGTCTGTCTGGAAGGGAAGCAGCAAAAAAAAAAAAAACAAAGATTGTAATTAAGATCAGTGGAAGACCTGTGGTATGACAAAATCAAGTTAGATGAAAAAAAATCTAAAGGTTGCCTAAAACCTTTGCTCTGTATTGTACTATATTTTTAATATTATGAATCTATGCAAAACCTATGACTGGTTCCCTCTTCCGACAGGTTCCTTCACCTCACCTTTATTCTAATATCTATTAGTAGCCCTGCATTCAAAGGTGGCTGTCCCTCAGGCACAAAGTGATGGCAACTCTGTATGACAGGAACTGTTCAGCACTATTCCCCTTGCTGAATGGATTTTACAGTGTTTCAAATGCAGCCACACTCCAAGGTAAGCAGGGAATTGAAACAACTGCTTTCATATTCAAACAAATCGTTATCATTTCTTTCTTGCACACGAAATGCAAATATCACAGCCTCCTAAGATGTATGAGCCCTTTGGAATTTGATGTGCATAATGGTAATAATTATTTCTCTTTTTTGGCTGTTTAACACCAGTCATGCGTAAGTGTATTTTGTGTGTGGTGGGAAAAGATTTCAGAGGATTATTTTGTGCATTTTTCTTTACACAGAAGCTAATCAGTAGACAGAAACAGACAGTCAAACAAGGCACCGAGTGTGTGGTGCCCAACTTAACGCGTGTACAACCGTGTCAGGAATACAAATAAGAAAACGGCATCATTTAAATCTATACCAGTTAACTGCTCTCATTTTCTCTCCACAACACAGAAAACACTTTCTGGAAGACTGGGGATAATTAATTACACATCGAAATTCCACACATCTATCATCCATATTGGATTCCTATTGCATTTCATCTGTTTAGTAAGCATTAGTCAAATCTGCAGATGCTGGGTAGCTTTGCTTTAACAGAGCTTGTTAGTTTAGCTCAGAGAATAGAAACACAGATTCTGATTAATACGCTTTAAAACGCGTCACACAGCAGCAAGAGAAAGCTTTGCTGTACTTAAGACCATTCCAACACCACCGAGATGGATGTGTCGTTATCCTTAATTAAGCTAATATATTCTGTATGGTTATACAATATATACACACACATTTCACATATGGGGATGATATGGGGTTGAAACAACAGCAGAAAAGCAAACAACAACTCAAAGTTGTTCTATAACGCAAATGAGATGCTGCGTTTATTTAATTGGTAAAAATGTGCTTTATAAAAGGCTGAAAGTGCTGGAGTATCTGAATATTCCCTGATCTGGAAGGTGTACATCCTGCAATTTCCCAGCCCTTGCAATCCCTCTGCAGCACGATTTGAATGCAACACCTAAATGGGAAGTTTGGAGAGCCATAGGACGTATTGAAGCTGCTCAACAACAGACAACAGTGGCAACAGCACTTGAAACATCCCAAAGCGTGATTAGCAGACTGTGCAATCACTTTCAAGAGACTGGACCAGTATGAAGAAGACTAGGACAGGGTCGTCCATCTGCCACAACAGCAAGAGATGACCGCTACTTGACTGTATTGGTGCAGCAATGCAAGGAAGTTACGGGAACAGTTTCTTGCTGCCACTAGATGAAAGGCATGCATCCTTTAGCCATATAAGGATGGACCTGGTCAGCATCAATGCTCACGTATGCTGTGGTGGTGAAACAATTCCCAATTGGTATTAAGAGGTCAAGTGTGCCGATAAAACATATCCCACACAATTACACAAACAGCATCTCAAACTATTGATACGGTCACCTTGTTTATGCCAAATTCCAACCCTACCCTCCAAATACCGGCGCAGAAATCGAGACGCATCAGACCAGGCAGTGTTTTTCCAATCTTCTTTTGCCCAATTTTGCAGAGCTTGTGTGAATTGTAGATCGAGTAGCTTGGTCTTATCTGAAAGGTTTATCTTCTGCTCTTGTAACCCATCTGCTTCAAGGTGAAATGTGTGTTTGAGCTGCTCCTCTGCATACCGTGGTTGCAACTAGTGTTTGAGTTACTGTTACTCTTCTATCAACTGTCCAAATCCAGTCTTACCATTCTCCTCTAACCATTGTCACCAAGAAGGCAGAGAATGCCAGCTTATAATACCATTCCTTCATTGAACTCAAACTCATTCCAGCGGACAGTGCACCATCAATATAAAATCTTCTGTAAGGCTCCTGCCACAGATCTAACAGACACTCACTGAAACCTCAGCATTTCTATTAACTGGCTGTGTACTTGTGGTTTAACAGAATGAAAGGTTAATGCTCACTGGACAAGCAGCATCCCATCATTCTGAACCACACCTGAATACAAAGACTGCACTGGCACTGAATGGACGGTGGGTGTGTATTGCACAGAAGAAAACATATCTTTATTGGCCAGTGCTCCTCATTTGCCCTGCATAGAGCATAGATGCTGATTCATCAACCTCTCAAAATTGAGCCTTGTAACCAGCTGTCAGTCAGTTAATCTGTAATTGGGAACAACTATTTTTAAATCACCAATTGCCACTGCATTACACACATGAGCCACACTGCTGAATCACTCCAATTTCCAGGCATTTCTGTGATATTTTTTTGTGATATTTGTCAAATATGTCAGATTAGGATTGGGGATTTTTGCTCTTCTTTTTTTGACCCCTCACAAAATACAGTATTCATCGTTACTCTTAAATATACCGCTTACAAAAATTAGACGATCTTTCAAAATGAAATGTTATTGTGATCATTTTAATAAATATCACCTAATTTTTGTGAGTAGTGTATATAAAATAAATGATGTAAGATATTGCCTAACCTAAATAATGTATTGGCACATCTTCACAAGCCATCCAAGCACATATTTGTACAGGTAAGCACTGTTCAGCCTTCTGATCAATGTCCATTTGCTTTAATGACAGGTCTTAATTATAACAGGACACAAAATCTGTCTTTTAACTTTGGATGGTGTGGCCATAAACAACTGGTCAATTTAAAATAACTTTAAGTTTTGTGTATTTTACAGCCATAAGTATTATTTTTGATATGCATTCATGTTTTGTTTATTTTTGTTCAACTGATTTTCATGAATACTCTTTTACTGGAACTACGTCGTGCTCCGTGTTGTGTACAGACATTCAGATGTCACAATTCTGTCTACCAAGGAGAGATGGGCATGGAAAAGTTTGCACTCTGCTTTACACCACAAGTGACCTCCCTATACCTCCAGGTGTTAAGCACCAGTCAATTTAATGACGTGACTTCCTAGTAGCATTACTGTGCTGGATGTATCTACTTTAAGGTTTAAAGTGTCTAAAATGTGATACTGCATTATTTATTCTAGAGATCAAGGTTTCTTGAAATGGACTCATTCTCTCTTGGTTTTGTGCAGCTAGCTAGATTGATTTAGGTTTATAGTCCACTGTGCACATTCAAATTTAGGTTCTACAGTGTGTGCGCGCTTGTAACTGAAAAATCGTGGTATTGTGTATTTTTAGAGGAAGTGACGTTTAGATTTTAGTTCCCATTTGCCTTCTCAGTCGTATCCGAGATACCCGAATACCCTTTATAATTTTATTACAGCAGCATAAAGAAAGACTGACTATGGCAAGGTGTGGTCAACGATTTTTGTCAATGGCCTGTTTCACAGAATGTAATGCAAATACTTATGATGACATAATACAATACATCCAGTCATTTTTAATTAACAAATGAATACAGTGAACAATAGTGTGTCATACATCCATTTCCCTTGTTCAAATTCTCTCGTTGCTCTTAATCTCTGCTGTTTTGTGTGTTCGATAAGAGGAGTGTCTTCGTGTAAAGAAACCGGCTCAGCTAAAAGGAAAGGTTAATAAGGGGGTCATGCTTGCCCATTCATTTAGTGTCAAAGTCCTGCATCTGTGGAAATTACCCAGCTCAGACATTTTAACAAAGATCTACACAGCGCTAGTCTGACATGGTCACAGAAACCTACTGTATCTGATGCAGAGAGGTCTCTTATTAGACACAGGAGACATAATGCTGCCATGGGCCAGGTTTTCAGGTCACAAGTGGTTGCATAATATCCCAAGGGGAGTGGCTTCCGAAAATACATGAATCTAAAATGTCTGCACACATGGTTCAGCATGCCTCGATGCAGTGACATTGCAGTGTTTCCACAACATGCTCCAAATGAGGTCAGAATAGAAACAGTGCTACAAACAGAGGCACTAAGAACATTATTAAAGCATAAAGAGGCTTCACACAACTGCACACACAAACCGGAGTTAAGGACGATAAAAGTCAATAATGGTTATCTGAGACCTCAGCTCTGCACCTGCTGCTTGTAATGGTTATAGTTTTGTAATGAAAAATTAATTATGGCTTCCCATTTGCTTGTTGGGACGCAAATTAAACTTCTATATTTCTACATCTGTCAACGCTGAATAATAAATATTAGTCAACCTCAGCCAACTTTATTACATTTACACATGGTTTCTTCTGTTCTCCTCCAAAATATCCAGCGTCCTACTGAACATATGCTTTGTGGTGTTTCATAAAGGGGGAATGTGTTAGGATAACGACACTATGCAAAACCAGATTTTTTTAACTTCAATATCTAAGGCATACATGTAATAAGTGACAACCATCCCCAAAAAGATTTTCAAAGTATTTTTTATCACTATATTTTATTGTATTGTGTAGTAAGTGACCAGGGACAGCGAACATGACATTATTCAGCATTCTTGGCAGCTTTTTAATGAATATTTTACCTTACATAAATACCTTACAGTTTCAATTGCACAATATTGCTTAATATTATGTTCAGGGGAATATATATTTATATATATAAATAAATAAAGTGTGGGCTTAAACAATTGATGGCTTTATAAATAATGTTTTAACATGCACACTGAGCACTTTACTAGGAAAAGGTTTCTATTTACATCGATATTCAGCAGAAGCCCTTAGAGCAACTTACAACTGATACTATTTATTTGTCACTATAAACAATTCAGAGTCTTGCTCAAGGGCCCGACAGTAGCTGGCACAGCTAGGACTTAAACACAGGACCTTCAAGCCCAATTGATCTTTTATCATCCTTTCAATAATTTTACATCTGTGTACATCTGTGTTCAATGTCAATGTCATCACACTGGCAAATGCCAAGCTGCTATTATATTCAGCTCAACTGAAATGGTAAGAGTTAAGAAAGCATTGGAGTTCCAATGGTAATGAGAGTATTTAGGATTTTTTTCAAGTTAGGATGATTCTGCAATACTCATTTTTATCTAAATTTAAGATAATGATGTTCAGAACTGTTATTCTGGAACAGCCTCAGTCCTATCTTCAGTGCTGATGTTGTCATGGTAACTACAATGATAAGATTCCAGAGTTAATAATATAGTCCCAAAGCCTTAAACTGTTATCATGGTTTGGTTCTATGATGTGTAAGTAAATTGGTTCACACACTGACCTCCATTAGCCATGTTCTACAAGTAAACATTGAGCTTTGGCTTTTGTCACTTTTTTAATATTATGAACATCTTTGTGTAGGAGTGAGTGTGGTGTTCTTGGTGGCTTCAGGTCTTCTCTATGGTCCTGTCTGGCACATCATTTCCTAGCATGTTACTATTTCCCTATATCTTTTTAGTTAAATTTGCATTTTTATTAACTACTGTTGACTATTACCACAAGAAATGAGCTGTTTGACTCATTTTGGGTACCTCAGCCAGATTTTTAAAAATGGTAATAAATAAATACAACTTAAAAACATAATATTCCTGGTTTCCCTGGGGTTTTTTTTTGGCCAACATCAATGTATGCTGTAAGCCGTACTAATGAACATGTACTCCTAACAAAACTAATGACCAGGGTCTTGATAATTATGATAAATAATTATGAAATTATGAAACAATGAATACAATTATAAAAAATAAAAAAAATCTGTGAAACTTTGGATGTCCGGTTGTTAACAGCTAGATACCGCAAAAGCCAACCAATGCTGTGAATTCATTAGTAGGTGGGAGTTAAAAAGCAGTGCTATTAAACGTAAATAGCGTTCTTAAGTATATGTGCCTGTTCTCCTTGGTTTGGTTTTTGTATAACAGTTGCCACTTGTGTTTCAGTGGTGTCTCTGACTCATCATCTGCACACTGCTTTCTTTCACACACACGCACACGCACACGCACACGCACACGCACACGCACACAAAAACTGTGACCAAAATGGATATTGCATGGACATTTCCATAGTCTCAAAGACCTGCTTCACGGAACATAATATGGCCGTTAAGGACTGCATACTTTTACACACAAAACAGAAATAAAAAACACTGCCTCTCAGTCAGATATACATTTTGCATCAGTTTGTAAGCCCAGCAGTCTTTTCTTTTTTTACAGTATTCATTATTACCATAACAACAACATTACTGGCATAATCCTCTCTAGTCACAGAAATGAAGAGCTTTTCATAATCTTCCCGGGTTTGACATATCTACCACTGCCTCTTCAAACTTCGAGTCTCCACAATCCTAATAAAGCCACCTCTCTTTTAGAGAAATATTAAAGGTGTTGCAACCATGCTCTCTCTCCCTTTTTCTCTCTTCGCAGTGTTCAATAGCACTGAATGCATTCCAAAAGTCATCATTTACCATGCAGAGGTCAGCAGAGCCTACACTGGTACACAAAGCATGTAAATTCCCCTTATAACATATTTGGAGTACTGTATTAAAAACAGTATACATATAAACATACCCAGTGTTTCAAGTGTCAGTCTTAACTGGGCATTGAAATGACTTCCTAAGCTCGTCCAGCAGCAGATCAACAAATAAGAAGCTTGCCTTTTCTCTCAACCCATTGACAATTGCACAAGGGCCTTAAATCACCCATGCTGAGCCTCACCAGGAGCCAGAAAGCAACAGTGTTGAGTATTTACTTCAAAGAGCTTAATTAGTTCCAAATGCAGCCAAGTAGCACGGCAAAGCTCACACCATGGGAATATGGTCTGCGCCCTTGAGATTTCATTAGAAACCTAAGCACAGATCCATGTTTTCTTTAGACAAGAGGTTAATGCATCAACAAGAAGCTGGAATCGTGACAAGGTGATCGTTAGTACACATGAAAGAAGAGAAAAGCTTAGGCCACAAGTACAATACAGTATCATTTACAGATAATTACAGAATTATTTACAGATAAATGCTATGCTAAATTATTTACAGCGGTGGACAGTGTGGAGCTGCATATATACTGCTCACAAAAGTGTGAAAAAAAATCTTCCCTAATTTTTGTGAGCAGTGTACATATTGAACATCATGTGCATCTCCGTGAACATGCAGTGGAACGTCGGAACTTAATTGGTTCCAGAAGGACTTTGACTTGTTCTGATTTACACATACGTAATGTAAATGAGATTCATTCGTTCCTGACTACCAAATTATTTTGATGCCTATATTCATAAGTAATCTATGATAGAAAGCAAGAACAAAGCAAATGAATGAATTTATTAAATTCATAAATAAATACATGTCTAGGGTTAATGAAATTTGAAGATGAAGTAAGAGAAAATAAAACATTTTTGGTCGCTTTATTGTACAACTTTATTGCTACTGACGCGAACACAGTTTCAGTACATCTAATCACTGGAATAGCTGTGATGAGGCTTTGTCCGAACTCACCCATAAACTAATACACATACATAATATAATAAAATATACATAACATCTATGATTTCTTTTAGGTTTTGGCGCTTTGCATACCATATTGGTGCACAAAAGATCAAAAAGATCATCCCATTAAAGATTTTATTTAGGGTGCTCATATTTAAAGTCTGAATTTTTGTTTCACTTTGAGGACAAAAAAAAAAAAATAAACAAATAAATAAATAAATAAAAAGCACTAATGGATCGAATATTTGTTCTATATCCAAACTGATTGTGTGTATTGAGAGAATAACCATACATAAAGATATGGAAAATGTGTGGCTACCTATACGGTGTTGGCATCAGATGTCATACATACACAGATGGTGTGTACACCAGATATGAACTATACCAGGTTGTGATCATTTACATATCTGCCATGAAAGTTTTATCAATCTCTGTGCACTGCAATTGAAATCCTGCTGTGGATTTACTCAATTTTGCTGCTTCTGTTTGTTTATCACCTGCGTCTTCTCTCTACTTAACTCTGTCTTCTTGGAGTAATTTGTGGGCGAGAGAGAATTACGGCACTGTGCCATTCACTTAATGAACCATTTCTTTCCTCAGCAAGAATTGCCAGCAGCTCCTTCAGTTCTGAATCACTCCAATTTGCAGGCGTTTATCCTGTTCATCTTGTTGCTTGACTCCTCCTTGCTTCACTACGTTCAAATCCCCCTCTACAGAAGGTATCAGCATATAATCTCCAGTTACATATCAGCTTCTTTTCATCCAGGAGTTTTCCGGTAATTGCTCAGTAATTTTGCTGGGTCTTAACCCAATACTAGGTCTCAAACTGCCAGCTTATCCAAGATTTCCACTGTGGCTCATGTTCATGGTTAACCTAGTAAAATCCCCAGAGCTATTGCATAGATAATTTAATAGCATAGACACAAGTCCTAAGAAGAAGATGAGGTACATTTGGGGCACGGGTTGCTCGAAAGAATTTTTTTTTTCTTAAAGCATAACATTTGAGGCAAATCGAGGAACTCCAGAAATTTGGTCAGTGAAGATAAGTGGAAGGAGCAGCCTCTACCACAGCATCCTCCACTCCCCATCGACCCCCACCTCCTGAACCGAGGTAAAATCCCATTAATCACATTTAGTTAGATCACTTCCCCAGAGCATCCCCAAGCTACAGGCCATCGAAGAGCAAAAGGTGCAGATCCACCAGAAAGCAAAAAAGCAAAGAGAGTGTAATTACGTTTTAATGATACCATTTACTCAAAATGCCTGATTATTGTAACTAGCACACTGAATTGCAGTGAATGCAAATAGCACATCAAAGAGTTAGATTTTTATGGCTCAAAGCATATTCACATTTCCCTCCTCAGTTAATTTGTTGTTATCTTTCTCTGAGTAAACTGTGCTTAAATGCTAAGAGGCGCTAGGAGACATGCAAGTTATGTATATGAGACTAATTTGTAGGATAAAAGTCAAGAGAGGTCATAGGTAAGATTGTAGCTCCGCCTCATTCTCTGCTCAGTGTGGATCAGGTGTTTCGTATCCACTAGAGATGCACATAAACACATGGTGCAAAATCTCCTATGTATTTGCAAGCATACATGCACAGGTTTGTCTTTCTATCATTGTGGGGACTTGCTATTGGTAAAATAATAGTGTAGCCAACTACTGAATTACTGACCGATTCCAACCTCAGCAACCCAAGCACCCCGTTTTTTAGGAATAAATTTGAAGGAATGATATTTTTAGGGAAAAATATTTGTGACCTGCAAAGTGATGCATCATCAATTTGTCCTTGTGATGACATTTGGTCCTCACAATGACACAGAAACCTGACTCCATGCCTATACACTGGAATGTCCTGCCATGCAAAAATGTTTATAGTTCATGCAGAATAGAACAGAAAAGGAGCTATGGGTTCAATACACTACTAGGACATAAATACATGACTAGTTCAATAACTAATGTACTATGTTTATATATATATATATATATAAAAACAAAGATTTTAAGATGGATAAAAGATTTTAGTCATTTACTCCTATTTGCTTCCAGTTTTATTAGTTCATATCATTTACTGATTTTAGACATTGTGTAGTTGTGGAAAATCTTTTTTTTTTTTTGGTGGGGGGTAATTTTTAGTTTTAAGGACAGATTGAAAACAATGGATTGAGCTGCTGCATCTTAGAGAAGTGGGTTAGGTATAAACAGGTTCAACACTGAACATAAACGAGGGCTGTAAGTAACATTGCACATTTTTAATTTTATATTAACTAAGAGCACTAATAACACCACCAAACTAAACCCTGTTAGGAGTCAATGTTGGTAAAACAACAAAATACTAAAATGAAAGGAGCAATAAAAGTTGACAGTTCAAATCCTTAGCTTAACTGTTTAGCTTCAGTAGGCTGTACAGAAGGTCGATTTTACTGAATTGCCAAATTTGAGACAATGACTAAAATTGCAGGACCTTAATCATATTTGGAACAGCAGGTGAAAGACCAAATAAGCACTCAAACTCCCACCTAGTTAGTCCAGGAATGGCTTAAATTGACAGCAGTCAACACATTGGTGGAATAGAGCAGACAGAACTGCAGATATGTCAATTAGTGTGCATTTCCTCCTGGGGAGCTTATTTTTAAATGTGTGTACTTGATGGCCTATATATCGATTTGTGGGCGATTTGCCTATTAAAAAATGCTAGGGAAGTATGAAAAAGCAGTCAGCTAGAGATAAATGAGAAATGCTGTATTAGCACAATATTTTACACTGGACATGAAAACATACCGCTTTTTTGCACTACAAATTAGCGTCCATACACAGTGTGGCCAAAAAATATTTAGTCAGCCACTGATCACGCAAGTTCTCCTCCTTAGAAAGATGAAAGAGATCTGTAATTGTCATCATAGGTACACAAACTATGGGACAAAATAAGGGGAAAAAAAATCAAAGCTTGGGATGCAACTCACCATTCTCATGATCATTTTGACCCCACGGGATGATATCTTGCATGGTGCCACAGATCGAGGGAGATTATCAGTTGTCTTGTAGGTCTTCCATTCACACCAACCTGCTTGCCTATTGTAAATTCACTCTCTCCAGTCTGGTTCAGGTCTACAATTTTCTTTCTGGTGTCCTTCGATAGATCCTTGATCTTGGCCATGGTTGAGTTTGAAATCTGTCTGACTGATGCTGTTGACAGGTGTCTTTTATACAAATAACGAGGTCAAACAGGTGCCTTTAATACAGGTAACGAGGAAAGGACAGAAAAGCTTCCTAAAGAAAAAGTTACAGGTCTTTGGGTGGCCAAATACTTATTTTTCACCATCATTTAAAAAGAAATTCTTTAAAAATCCTACAATGTGATTTCCTGGATTTTTTTTCTCATTTTGTCTCTCATGGTTGAATTGTACATTTGATGAAAATTACAAAGCTCTAATCTTTCTAAGTAGGAGAACTTGCATGATCAGTGGCTGACAAAATACATTTTGGTCCCACTGTATTATCTAATGCTTAATAATAAACATGTATACGATGTAACCAAAACTGGGCTTGTTCATTAATTTAGTTGACTGCTGAGAAACAGCAACAAAAGAAAAAAATACATGTAAAATAAGAAAACGTTAAATAGTAACAGACAGCTCAGATTTCACATCATTACAAAGAAAAACGGCTAAAACAGCAGCCTGTTTGTTGATTAATAGATACTGCATTGTAATTTAAGCCAGTGGGTGCATAAAGATTGTAAAATAGTGCATGATGCTCATACCTTAAGTACATAAACAACTCACTTTGTGTTCTAATATAACATTTACTGTGTGTTTTTGGTCTCCATTCAAAAAGACCTGCGGATCAACAGGAGAGAAATGAAGGCTCAAGATCCACCATGGTGCTTCCAGTGTGTTTTATTTGTAGTATTTAAGACTTGCACTTCTATTTTGTTTCACTGGCTATTTTGTCATGTAGTGTTTTACTTAACATTTAGTTCAAAACATTTTAGCTTAATGACAAATTCCACACACACACACACACAACATTTCACAAGTTGTCGTACAAAGCTCAGTGGACATCATTTGGATTGCTCTTAGCCAGAAAGAGGATACAGAATGTCAGCATCCTCACTCCCTCAGATAATGCAGCATGCAGGGATAATAGAACTGTTTCTACTTTCCTCTCCGCTTCAAACAACAGAGTGGCCCCTGCAGAGCGCATTTGTGGCCCCTGTCTGCACTGATGAAATCCTCCGCGCTCTGCTTGCCTGTATGGCCCTGCCAGCACATTACTGTGAACTGCGTTTCACAAAATCACAGTAACACACTGCCCAAACATTTCACTTGAGAACAAATCAGTTTTGCTTCCATTAATATGACTATTCTGTATTCTGTACAGGTGTGTGTAGCTTATTTTTGCCAAATGTTACAGGCTCCTCAGGCAAGTGCATAGGAAGCACATTAACAGGATATACTGTTGTATAATATGGCAGAATGTCTCCACAAAAGACAAGACAGAGCCGCAACATTGTTACATCTGTGCAGAATACACACTTAAGGCTCAAAGGTGCACCATGACGGCACTTATTGAGAAAGCTCAGCATGAGCTCTACTTCTCTTGTAAAATTGTTGTGCATCATGTGCGGTCATCATGGGAGACTTAATCCTCTCAGTCAAGAGTCCTTATTTGGCATCTTTCGGAATAGTCGGAAACTTTACAAACCTCTTTACAGAGGCCATCAATTCTGTACTGATGAATTGTTGATGATCTCAGTTTAAGTACATGACCCCCAAAATTGGCATCATTATATCAGAGTTGTCAAAACTTGAAAGTAGTCCTGATACACAATAGCACCCACAAGTCCACCGTTCAGTAGCCATTGACTCAGAGCAACCTACAATAGCATAGAACTAATGTAGAAATGTGGACGTTACAACAATTATGATTGGATCATCAAAGTATTTGCACAGACACCAGAAGAGTGCAGCCTGGATGCCAGGTATTTTTGTAGATATTTAGAAAGTTACATTACATTATAAAGAGCTGGATGCATTTTCTTTCAGTGCAGAAAGGAGTGGTGAACAAACCCATTGACCAACCACATATTTCTGCCTCCTCTTTGTAGATCTCAGACTGATGAAACATTTTGTTAATTTGGCAACGTATAAAGAAAGTGATGGATTTTACCAATTAAGACCAGTGTTTCAAGGGAAGATGTATCAGTTGGTCCACAAATTAGTCGGGTCACACTGCCAAGCACACAACCCTGACAAGATGCTGGTCTCTGTTTGTGTGGAGTTTGCATGTTCTCCCTGTGTCTGCATGGGTTTTCTCCATATACAGTGGGTATGGAAAGTATTCAGACCCCTGTAAATGTATCACTGTTTCTGTTTAATTGGTTTACTAATCAAGTCCAATCAGTTCAATTACACACAGCTGGACTCCAAATGAAGGAGTAGAGCCATCTCAAGGAGGACAAGAAGAAACGGACAGCTTGTGAGTTAAATATCACAGCAAAGTGTCTGAATACTTATGACCATGTGATATTTCAGTTTTTCTACATATCTTTTTTTCTGTCCAGTTGGGATGCTGAGTGTACATTAATGAAAAATAAAATTAACTTTTTTGATTTTAGTAAATTGGCTGCATTGAAACAGTAAAAAAAAATGTAAAAAGATCCGAGTACCTTTCCATACTCGCTGTACTCCAGTTTTCACCTACCTTCCAAAGACATGCGTGTTAAGGTTAACTGGTGTTTCGAAAGTTCTCCTTAGTCTGCAATATATGCCCTATGATGGATTGGCACAGTCTACTGGTTGTCCATGCGTTGGTTGTGCTCCGTGTCCCCGGATAGACACTGGCTCTCCTGTGATCCTGACTAGGACATGCAGATAAGAAAATGAATAAATAAATTAAATGGCATTAATTAATATTATGTTAAATTGCACAATGCTGCTGCCAGTTCAAGTGGTTGCTGTATATTGCAGTTGATTTTTGTTTGTACTCCGCATCTGGTGGTTCTTATGCAATGGTCCAACATCAGACGGCAAAGACTGATTGAAATTGCTCTGATAAAGCCTTCCCTTGGTCGCAGTGTCCTGGTGAAACCTTCCCATGTCAGTCACTTACTTCACTTAGAGCAGGGAAGAAGTCAAAGTGGGAATGCAGAAAGTTAATTTTTAATGACGTTGCACTTCATGACTTTGTAGCTTTATCTCAAAATCATGAAGTCAACTCCATGTCATTTCTTGCAAATATATTTTTCAACAACATCCTTAAATGCCTCCCCTGCCATTTTCCATGGCCCCAATAGCAAAAACTCCTCGCCATCGATCGAGCGACATACCAGAGCTGCAACCTAAACACAGACAGAATGAAAGCCTTGTTTATCATACCTCTTTTCCTCCCCGACTCCACACAGATTTCTCTTAAGCTCCCGCTCTTTCACACCACGTCCATTAGTGCTGCACCGCTTTTGGGGTCTTAACGTGCAAGCTCACTTTATTCTCTTTCATTAGCCAGGTCAATACAAGAACAATAATAAAGCCAACGGGATACTGAACAATCATAGGATAACTTTTGTGAACCCTGTGGTTGAGAATTATTTTTATTCACATTTTCTTATATACTGCAGGCGTGTGTGGTTCTGACAAGCTGGAAGGAATTTTAATTGGGCTTGCATTACTCACAAGCAAATTGTAGTGCCAGAAAATTAGCACGGTCCACTTTTGGCTTTAGAGATAATGCATCAGAAGATGAAATGCGTAATGCAAAGAGCATAATTTGTAAAGATAATCGCACATTTCCTACTCTACGCACACTCACTCACACTTAATGTTGCTGACAGAGCAAGAAAGAAAAGATTGAGACTGAAAGAAAGAGATAAAGACCCTTTCCTAATGTGTCTCTTCTTGCTTTGTAAGCATTCTTTTTTTCTTCTATAAAGCTCAGAGTGTCAGGCTTCTGCTTCTATAGCACTTGTGAAGTTAACATGCAAAAATTCAGCGTTGGGACAGCCAGACATCCAGTGGAAACTGCAACTGCTTATCTGACGAAGGCATGAGGATTGCATTATTTGTTAAATGCTTAAAAGTAAACTGCATTATTTGACTTAAAGCTACTCTCTAAAACCTAACAAATGTGTATTAGGAAACCATAGCTTGAATGCACTGTTTTTGTTTATTTGTAGAATGTAACTTTTTTTGTAACACAAAATTAGTTTTTTAATACAGTGGTGCAAGTCTGAGGGCACTACTGAAAATCATTTCATTCATTTAATGTATTCTCATTACACATTAATTCTAGAACGGCGTGGCCAGGGTCCTACTAGTGTCTGCGTGGGTTTACTTTGGGTACTCCCGTTTCTTCCCACAGTCCAAAAACATGTGTTAGGTTAATTTGTTGTCTAAAATGGACCTTAGTGTGTGCATGACTGGGTGTGCCCTACGATGGATTGGTGCCCCATCTAGGGTTGTTCCTTCCCTTGTGCCCAGCGTTGCCGTCCATACTTTACTATTAGCTATACACAAAATAGGTAGATCCTTTTACACAGGACTTGAACATGAATGAAATATCCCACAATCAAAAATAGTTTTTGTCATTAAAAGCTTATATTTTTTAAATTTATTTCAGATAAGGTTTTTGGAAATATTTTTACATATTATTTAAGATTCAGATATCGGCATAGATCTTGTAATTCGATTATACTCAATATATGTTTGGCAAAATATTTCACTTAAAGCAATAGGCATATTCTTGCAAAATACATATACTATATAGTTATAGCTTAGTGAAAGGTCTTGGACTACAGTACAAACTAAGCTGGATCATAGCAGCCATTTTGAGAGCACCAGCCCTCTAGCAGGCATTGCCTTCGTCTCGATCTCATTAAAGAACTCCTTCGCTATGAGGTTTGCCATCTTGACTGCTACCGTGGCAATGTCTCAATAGCGCCGTTCTCCCAAATGATCAATGGCGTGTCAGAATGACTAACTGAATTAGCTGAGGAGGAATGCCATGTTAATCTCCATCAAAAGGTCACATTGGGTATGAGCATAATGTGATCTCTTGGCGCCACAGTGCGAGTGGGAAACAGACTGAGTCATGGCTCTTTCTGCATACTCCGTTAAACAGATTTAGTTTAAATTAATCTATCAGACAAATGTATAGTCAATCTCAGATTGATGCCATGTCGTTAATATGTCAAAACACTGTATCAACAAGATTTTTTCTTGTATCCCTTATAGAATACATGCCACCAAACAAAAAATATGTTCAGCAATGCCCGAATCATTAGGGAACCAAATACATTTGAAAGTCACAATCAAATTATTAGGGTTTTAACAATAATGCTAATAGAAATTATTTAAAGGTTTGTGCTGTGCAACATATTTACTGGGGCATGCTGTATTCCTCTGTCAGTGTGATTAGTATAGGAATAAGAATTGCTTATTGACTTTAAAAGATTGATTTGATGATCATTTTGTCTCCAGTAACTTCCTTGTCAGTCTGTTACATATTATATAGCAGCAATAACACTAATGGGCTAGGCACTGGAGCGACACTGGCTGTTTGAGGGAGTCTAGGCAGGTTGTGTGTGTAAACTGGAGTGCAGTTTTTTTCCCCAAAATTTGTTATAAGACCTTTCATACAAAACTTTTAACCTAATGTGCTTTGTTTGGACTCAGGGATCCCCCATTTGATCCTGAATTCCTAATTGCCATTTCCCTGTGAATGTGTATGTGCCCTACAATGGATTGCCACAACATCTAGGGTTGTTCCGTGCCCAGTGTCACTGGCTCAGCTATGACCCTGACTAGGATATGCAAATAAGAAAATAAATACTAAATATGAGAAGAGGAAAATTGGGTAGTGTTGCATAGGTGACAGATTGAGGCTGCCCCATCCATCAAGAGGTATATCAAAATAGTCAGCCAAAAGTGCCCATCCAAAACCTTACTGTAGGCAGTATCCTCTGAGCACTGATGAGCAACTGTGACATCACATCTGCAAGGTGGACCAATAAGGTGAGTGTCTCTAAAGTGGACAATTCGTGAACAGCGTTTTAAAACCCCAGCAGCACTGCTATGTCCGACCCAAATTGTAATAGCTTAATGCACATAGAATGATCCACCACCCTAATTGTACCCGATCTGTGGTGGCCCTGACCATTAGATATTAAATTTGACAAAAAAAAAAAAAAAAAAGGTTTAGGTATTGGTTAGATTTATTTAAAATTCTAGTCCCCCTTCTACGAACTAAAATTAGCCCAAAGCGGCTACAGAAAGTCAAATCTAGAAATAAAATAATCAGTCAAAAGGTGAGTGAAGAAAATGTCTAATTCTTAAAATATCACTTGGTAATTCAATAATGCGTTGATTACAGAAGCACACAGCATCTTTGATGAGAAGCACCACACTGACACATAACTTACAAGAATGTCAGTGCCAATATAATTAGATTAGAGAGATGAGTGTGGTGGAAGAATATAGCTTATATGTGGAGTGTATCATCCTCGGGAAAAAATAATTGAAATTAAAAATGATGCAATTTATGAAAGGTGAGAGAAACTATTGGTGGGTAGATTTACTTTAGTTTTCAACATTTGTATCAGATGTTAAAACCACACTTATTTTACAGGTGAACAATACCTTGACACACAAGTCTACATTTAGCCCTAATTTTGAAGCGTGACAAAGTGAAGTGTGACAGTGTTTAATTAAATGCTGAGCATCACAGGGCCTTGCAGACACTTCCAGAAGTCATTTTCTGGGAGTTTGTTATTAAATACTTTGTTTTTCACACTTCACTCAGGTAAATACAAAAGCAGAGAGAGAGAGAGAGAGAGAGAGAGAGAGAGAGAGAGAGAGAGAGAGAGAGAGAGAGAGAGAGAGAGA
>JAUZST010001341.1:0-18571 GCA_034779995.1 Parotocinclus haroldoi | reverse complement strand
TTACCTTGTTACTAGCCCAAATTTGCTCTTGTTCCAATGTTTTTTGGAATGTGTTTGAATGTTCCTGAAAAGCAGGAATCGATGTAAAATTACAAATTCAGACAAGGAAATTTATCAGACGCAAAGTAAAAAAGGAAAATAAATATGACACAGTGCTTTTTATTTGCACTGTTTCTACTGTCCCAACATTTATGCTTTGTCGTTGCAGTATATTGTTCACTAAGCAAGCTATTTTTGCCAGTCCACAACTGGGCCGTGCCATTGAGATGCATCCATGGTCCGATAAGGTTTAATTAACCTATTTAACCCATGGGATTAATTAATCTATTTGACCCATGTATTACCTTGTCAGATATACTCCCAGGACAAACAATTAGTCACCTTTCATGAGTAAGGAGGTAGTAACTTCTGGATCCTGCAGATTATGTTCATAGATTGAGAAAAGGTGGTACAGTACAGAGAATGTCCCATTTGATGTGTGGAAAATGGGTTGCAAAAATATGATTGTCTAAAATCATATGGGCAGTAGCAGTCTACAGGAATCTCTCGTCAGAATATGTGGAGAATATGTATTACATACTATTACGTACATTTCTGTCACAGGTAGCTAATTTTTTGCCAGGTAAGTGTTTATTAGCTGTTGTTGCACACCTGCTGTAATGACACATAAAAACAATGCTGTCGGTTGTTCAGAGAGTATTAATAAAGACAAAGTTTAATTAAGAGAAAAAAGTGGGAAAAAAGAATCTGCATGTTTGTGTTTTAAGAGCAGTTTTCAATTCCATGCTCACATTGTAGATAGAACATTAAATTGTCTTTATATAAATTTACATAAAAGACGAGAGAGAGAGAGAGAGAGAGAGAGAGAGAGAGAGCGCGCACTGGGCTTTAGAGTGAGATTTTACTCATTTTATATAATTGTTATTATATAATTATATTTATTATAATATCATTTAATATAATCCTTTCTAAATTATTTAAAAATAGAAAATCAATATGTACCAGGCAACATTAATATGAAATAAATCAGTGTTTGTAACACTTTACATTATTCTTTGCATTGCTAAGTAAGGTATTTAGTATGCAATCAGTCAATGTTCAGATCATGTAATTTCATGAATGTTAAGCGATGTATACCTATATATGGAAAATAATTGTTTCAAGTCCCTGTTTGAACACGACATCAGGGACAACCCCATGTCTGTGTGGGTATTCTCAGGTGTGTGGAATTGCACATATTTCAAAGACAGTTTATATGGATACTCACAAGTTTGACTAGTTCTGTTCTGAATCTTGCTGGTGTTACAAATAGCCATTGATGCTGATGTGATGTTAAATAAATTAACAAATCCCTGAGTTTGTGGAACAACAAGTTCAGGACTTTTCAAATGGCACTTAAGTTACTGTAATAAAAACGATGAAACTGTAAGTGTAAGTAGTGTGAATAGCGGAGTATTTGTGAATGCTTTACACCTACACCTACATCTACACTATAGTTATATACACCTTAGTATACACCTTACATCTACACCTAACCTTCACTATAGTTTAGTACACAAGTAAAAGGTTTGGTACTGCAATAACTTTTCTGTATATTGACTTCGCACTAAAATGGAAAAAAAAATATTGTTACCTTAATGGGCACACACTCAGTGTTAAACATGTTATCTAAGCATGATTTGCTGTATTTAGGAAGATTTAATAAAGCAGACAGTTATTGTCAATGTTTCAACAGCTGCAATACATTTTGTGATATGTGTTGCAAATATACACTCAAAGCTTGACCATGTCCATGATTATTATGCTGATGCACTCTTCTTCAGATGTAAAATTGGTGACCAAGAACATCTCTCCTCACATTTATTGTGTTCAGTCATAATGGGAAGGTTGCCATTTGCAGTTCCAATGATATGGCCAGAACAGAAGGATAATATGACGGACTGTTAGTTCTGTTTGTTCGATGTATCTGGCTTCTCCTCTTAATAGAAAAAATCTGTTGAGTGCCCCAGTCTGCCTTCAGCCACTAGCCCAGTACCACATAATGACAGTTTGCCAGTACTATAACCAGAGCCATGGAGCCTTGATAAAACAGAAGATGTGGAAAATTACACTGATCCAGATGTCCCTTTATATTCAATTATCATTGTATGATAACACAGCCAGAATAAAACGACATTGTTGAGTGCTTATATTTGTTATAAACTAAATCACTACTTAGTTGAAGAATAATGCCCTTAAATTCAGTTCAATTTGTTTATCCATATTAATACATGGTACAGCAAATCTAACATTATTTTTGTTTTTAGCTTGACAGAGTTTGTCATAATCTTTTTTATGTATATTCATATATTTTTTCAGAAATTGCACTTTATTTTTAATGTTGCCACATCTTGCAAAAACAGGTCACATATGAGAGAGTATCGCTTAAGAGCTGCTGCATGTTCTTCTCTTTTTCATGAACGAGTAGCATCCACCCCCTCATGTACAATGCCTGGAATAGTAACAGCACTGGCAGGCTTACTTTATATAGAAACCGGTGAATGTTATCATGTCAACCAGGAGCTAGAAAGAGAGGTACTCACCACATTTTCTGGATACAAAGTGCTGTAATAATAGGGAAAATGTGTGCAGTAAATGAAAGATACATGTAATCTAAAATATGTGAACTTATATTCTCTGGTGTGGTGTATTTGTGGAAAAAAAGAAAAGTAAATCTCCAATAGACATTATGCCTACCTAACTTGAATAGCAACGTAGACTTGCTTCATTACAGACCTGCATGTGAATGTAACACAACAGGTTGGATTAATTGTGAAACTTCTCACATGGCTGGCACACGCCGGGGTCAGTAAAAACAAGTACTGGGGATTTCATCTTGTCTGTTTGTGATGAAAAAGTTTTAAGACTCAACACCTGTGTTTTACTGTGAAACGATGAATGACTTAATAATGAATGAAATGGAAGGGGAAAACTAGAGGAACACCCAGCAAACCAGATACTATGATCAGTTTTCAGCACCGAATTTAACAGGTTATGGAGATGGAACATCATGTGACAGAAGCCTCTTCGTTCATAAATATTCACCATCTCTATTCATGCAGACTCCCCTCTTGAGGTAGTTCATTGTGCTTCGACTCTGAATCATGTGATTCTGAAGGGAGGGGGAGATTCTATAAATAGCTCTATGGCTCAGCTTCCATTGACATCATTTAGGCAGGAGAGATGGAAAAATAAACAGAGTGAGTGCTATAAGGGCAGAGATTCTTAATCTAAGCTTGAAATTCAAACAAACCTCTCATCAATTTTGATTCTCTCTCGGCTCCCCAATTGAAAGCGCCAGGGCACTGTGTCCATTTCCTAGTATTTCCAGGTCTCGCCGAGCAGAGGAACTAAAACAAGTGGGCAGATGGGAGGGGGACAAACAAAGGAAAATGGAACATGTGTGAGGAACCCAGTGTAAATATTTTAGATGATGTTTTTAATGAGACCTGTAGAAGATGGCAACACCCAGTCTACATAAAAGAGCAAAACAGAGGCTGGTCTATTCAGTGTTGATTAAGTCTTTATAAAGCATCTATAAAGACAAGATAAACTGGTGTTATCAAGTAAACCATGGTACTTTCTACATGGGTTTAATATGAACAACAATTGAGATTTATTAAGAGTCTCTGTTGGTCCATTGTTAAAGGAGGTAATAAAAACCTTTTTAGCCATTTCTGAATGATTAATCAGATGTGCTTAAATACAATGCAATAAATACAGTACATATACAAAATCATTACACCCTATTGAAACATTTGCCATGTATCACATTATACCATTAAATTAATAATATATTATGTCTAGCCAACTATATTAACATATTATAACATTCATATTAAAAATGAAAAGCAGGCCAATGAGCTCACACTGATCGGTGAAGCTACCAATAGGCCAATGACAACTTTGTAGGACTTACAAGTCTGTATGGCTGAGATTGGTCATTCTGTGTATATGGATATATTCAAAATATATAAAATGTCTCATAAACATTGCACATTTGCTTTGTGTAAAAAAACACTTGGAAGATTCTAATGTCGTGTGGCAAAAGGTTTTAAGGCCAGATTAACCTAAATTGAACTTTTTGGACTGTAATCCAAGCAGTATGTTTTGAGAAAACCAAACACCTCTGCAAATACAGTCGATTCTGGTTAATGGGACCAAATCGGGACGTGATCGTTTTGGTCCTAATAACCAGCTGGAACGATTAAACAAACATGACCTATGTTACAAGACGGGACGTGCTATATAACATATTAAATGTTTATTAAACCTTTATTGTGGTCCAGTCAATGGTTTAAGAACTTATCCAGTGTGATCTGACACCTTCTCTTGACAGACTGCACTCAAGAAAGTGGTGGGCGTTTTCACCTCCTGCTGGTTTTGCTCTTGTCAACACAACTTTTCGGATTTCATGACCTTTGATAAAAGCATAAATTCTCCTGGGGATCTAAAAAATCCTCCCATAAATCACTGATTCGCTTTGTATCCGCTAGGTGGCGACTTGTGGCTTATTTTTCTTATTCGCTTCTCACGTTCTTTGGTCCGATTAAGCGGAATTTTGATCCAAATAAGTGAATAAAATTACACGAATATAATAGGATTTCTTTCGGTACTTTATAAGCAGCTGGTCCCATTAACCGGTCGTCCAATCAGCCGGATTCGATTGTATATGATATCAACTGTGAAGCATGGCGGTGGCAAGATTATCTAATGGGAATGTTTCTCTTCAGCAAAACTGGGCAGCTGGTCTGGATTAAAGGCAACATGAATGCTAACAATTACAACTAAATGCCTAATTAAAACATGCAACATGCTGCTAGACAGCTGAAAATGAGCAAGAGATTCACCTTCCAGCACAGCAATCACCCTAAACACACTGCCAAAAACAAAGTAGTGGCTTAAAGAGAGGAAGGTGGATGTCCTCAAATAGCTATATACAGTCATAGTCCTGACTTTAACCCAATGTAGTGCATTGCCGGACTGAATTCAAACTTTTTGCAAGAAAGAATGATCAAATATTCCATCGTGTCAGTGTGCAAAGCTGCTAGAGGCATGTCTGAACGGAACTACTGGCTAGCTATTTTCAGAACCGTTTCCCTTTTTCTTATAACTTGAATGTTGTAAGATATGTAAATAACGCTGGAAAACAGATAATGTTTTCAGAGTCTGTATTTCAAAGAGGTAGATTTTCTGCAGGCACTGTATGTCTGTGCTAATCAAATGAGTGTAATTGTCATGTTTTTATCTATAGTGATATACTGTGCATTAAAATGCATGCATGCCAAAAAGCTTGAAAGAATGACCATTATACGGTGCTGTCCGTGGTGCTAGCATAGCACTTCCACAATGATAGAGTAATGCTCATAGTACAATCAAAGACCAGTCATAATGCTGTTCTTTAATGTAGGCCATGGTTAGGTGATAACTGTTTGGCAACACAATTATTTAATTAATAATACTATTACATTGATATTTCTGAAGCTTAATACAATAAAAAAATAAGGTAACAACTTCAACCAGATCAGTTAAACTAGGGTTCATGACATGGCTCTAACTTTGCCGTCCATTAAACCTTGAAGAACCTAAGAAAATAGTTTTGAGGTAGTTTCAAAAAGTCAAATTTAGTTTTTCAATTTTAGTAGTGGGCGGTGTATTGTGTTGTTGCTATATCAAGGCCAAGGTTCTTATGTGTAATTATTTACAGAAGTTTGTAAATAAAGTGTATTTGTTTTTTCAGCTATATTCCGATATTCGGCTATGATATTCGGCTCTCGCTTGGTTAGATATTCAGCTGTTGGAGGCTGTCCATGTCCCTCAACCGTTAGAGGCCATTCTTGCTCTTCGCCCGTTAGAGACTGTTTTCACTTCTCGCCCGTTATGGAGGGCGTTTTTGGTTTTTCAGCACGCCCGCCTTTTTGGGTTTTTCGGCTCGCCCGCCATTTGCGTATTTTCCCAGCTTGCATGCCGTTTTCATTTTCCCGGGGTTGAGAGCCGTTTTTGGCTCCTAGCACAAGTGCCGTTTCTGATTTTGTTTTCTTTTGTTTGTTTTATGATTTTTTGATGCACGCAACCTTAGTTTGGCCATATTTGTGGACTTTCGGCTCCCAGGCCATTTTGGACCCTCGGCTCCCAGGCCGTTTTTGTGGATTTTCGGCTCCCAGGCCGTTTCTTTGGATCCTCGGCTCCCAGGTCATTTCTTTGGACCCTCGGCTCCCTGGCTGCTCTTCTGGACCTTCGGCTCCCAACGCCTGCACCCGTTAGGTCCCGACCCCCCTTCACCCTCTACGGGTCCTTTGGGAGGGGGGGGGGCACTGTCATGCCCCCGGGCAGTGCCAGCAATCTGGATCGCTTCTCTCACTCACATTGTTTTCACCTGGGACTCATTATTTGCTCCTTATTTATACTTCCTCCTGTTATTGTTTAGACGTGAAGTCTTGTTGTTGCTGCTTGGCGTTTGGCGCCTCGTCACTGAGCTGAGGTTGTGTTCGTTTTTGTATTTTAGTTTGTTACGTTTACTTGCCGCTTTTGACTTTGGTTTGACTTTCCTGGGACCTATATTACCTCGTTTTTGCCTGTCATTGTGTTAATAAATTCCTGTCTGCACTGTACACCACGTTTGTCTCCGCTTCTCCTACCTAGCGTTACAGCTTGTTAGAATCTTGTGGCTGCTTTAGAAGAAAAGATAAATAGTCTTCCCTAAAACACATCAGGTAAGCAGTGATACATGACTTTTCATTGTTTTTTTATTCAGTTTAAACAAATTTGTCATCAAATGGTCATCAAATATTTTGTACCACTTACAATAGCTCAGACATGGAATAAACTTACCCATCACTACTGTGGCATGGGGTTAAAGCAAGAAGGTGCTGTTAGGCCAATTGTAATGACATCCTGATCTTGGATAACTGCATATTTTGTGAGATTATGCTAATCAATTATAGGTAGTCCTTTGCAGACACTCAACTCATTTGTTTTGCAGGATAGCTTACACTGGTGTTGAGATGTTCACGAACACATATACTATTATATAACAATATTATATGTTACTATTTTTACTGAAAAATATTACCTAAAACCATCAGATTTGCACACAAATTCTTAAAAGAGCGCGCTTAAACAAATTGACAGTGAACATGGAGAAACACACGAAAACAAAACAGACTGATCTATCAAGCTAGGGTACTACAAACATGTGCTAACAGGCTATGCTAATACAAACTGACAAATGATAACAGTGAGACTAACACAGACAGACAAAAGCTAATACAGAAAAGGCTAACAGTACACAGAAGTAAAGCTAACAGGAGCACATACCTCAGCATACATGTAATATAAGAAGCTATATGCATACAATAATAGCAACCCTCAACAACAACCCACAAGATGGTAACACAGAAGCTACAAACAAACTGACACAGTAGGAACGTTAAGCGTAAACGGAGAAGCTAATGGCAAATGCTAGCAGGACTAGACAAAATGCCCAACCAGACAACAATTAATACAATCAGATAATCAAACACTGAAGAGCTAACACAGACCATAAAGGAGAATAACAACACAGGGAACACTAAATATGAAGAATTACAATAAACAAGAGCAGACAGAAGACTAAAGCAGAAGGCAAGCAACAAACCAGAGAGAGAGAGAGAGAGAGAGAGAGTGAGAGTGAATAATAATTCCATATTTCAATAATTATATATAATATGATATTTAATGTATAATATTCATATTATGTAATGTTTAATTTAATTGAAAGTGAAATTAGGGTCAAGTGTTTTCAATCAATGGGATAAGAATCGGACAATAACTTGCAACTAAATGGCTTTCACATTTTCTAATTTTAATGTTCACATTTAAGTGAATAACAAAGTGTACAAAGTTGGTTGTAATCACATGGATTATCTGGAAAAAGCAAAATAGTACATTCCAACGTAAGTACACTATGTAGACAAAAGTTTGTGGACAGCCCTCCTAATTAGTGAGTTCTGCTATTCCACTTGTAACACGTTCACGTTATATAAAGCATACATTTCTGGATTCTTGACACACAATATATGTGTGTTTTTAAGAATCACTGTAGGTCCAGAGCATATAACATCAATTATTTACACTTTAAGGATTGTTTTTGCTCATAAAACAGAATATTTACATGCTTATTAAAGTCCTTGTCAACAGCGGCAACTGACATCAGGACGACAGATACTTTCATAACAAATAATTTCACAATTTCCTTTACAAAACCCTCCATTCAGACATGAGCAAGACATAGACAATGATTTAATAAGTGGACCGGACAATTACTCACTTACTCAGTCACACTCAGTCACACTCAGTCACAGACTCACTTTCTGTATCCATTTAATCCAATTCTGACTCACAGGGGGCATTGGCCTAACTATCCCTGGACAGTCCAATACAAGGTATACTTACACACACATGCACACACACACAGAGTCCTGTTACGGAGGCTCTAGGTTTGGTGACACTGTGACAAGAAGCTTGATCACCCTACAACCGCTTCAAATGAGGAGTGAGTTAATTAATTAATGTACCCGTAATGCACATTTAGGTAGAAAGCAATTGGCTCCTCAACCATTGCCACTGCCACATTCACACACACACATGTACTTGCACTTACTTTAACCTCCACTGTCTTGGTAACCATGTAAGCAGTTCTTCTTATGGGAACAGGCAACTATTCCCATAAGGTAAAAATGTCAGACCAATGCCGACCTGAACTACTCAACGTGCTTTTTTTTTTTTTTTACAGTTTGTACAGGTAAGCACCATTTAATGACCATTCAGTCAGCATTTTTTCTCAGCATCAAAATTTTCTCTAACAGCCAAGGTTTTAACAATTTAAGAAATGCTAATGCACACTTTATTCAGAGGGTTGAAGACACCTGCTATTTAAATGTTGCAGAATCTTGTATTGCAGTCTGAGGATTCCCCATGTCTATAACATGAACAAATGCCACACTCTATGGGCAAGTTACTTAAAATCCATGCTGACATTCTGCTTATTGTTCCAAAGTCACCTTTGATGTTTTACAGGGATTGGGACGGTGAGAAATCAGACCTGGCCTGTGACTAGACAGGGTCGTACTCAATTCACAGTTTGTGGATGTACTCTCAGTGAGCACTTTATTGGGAACACCTGCGGAACTACATTTATTAAATAATTTAATCAGCCAGTCATCTAAGAGCAGTGCAATGCATAACTCCATACAGATGTTACAGGCTATTTTAATTCAGATAGCCACTTTGTGCAACTGTGAACATAAAAGCTGAGGCTGTAGTCACAAACCCACCAGAACTGGACAGTTGAAGACCGGAAATATGTACAATGGTTTGATGAATCTTAAATTGCAGAGGAACGCAAAAGTTCGGGCCAGGACTTAGCAGCAACAGCCTTTTTATGGATGTATTGACGTTCCAACAGTCCCAACTCAATATATCATAGCTCTTCCCAGTTCAGAGTACTACATGAATCATAGTATCTTCATTGTTAACTATTAATCAGCTCTGACTTTCTTTTCACTTATAACTCTGGGGGGGGGGGGGCAGCATGGTGGTACAGCTATTAGTTTAGTGCCCTTACATATCAAGCATCTCCAGTTCTATCCTGATCGCGTACGCCTGCATAGACTTTGAATGTCCTCCCCATGTCCACATAAGTTTGCTCAGATTGTTTTCTCCCACAATAAAAAACATGCTTTAAGTTCATTAATAGAGCTAAATTGGCCTGATCTCAGTACTTATGATTGGTATGCTATAACCTTGAGTGTGGCTTTAATCTTGTGTCTGTCATTAAATAGCACTTGACTTAAATTTTAATTTACACAAACTAAATAAACAAACACGCATAACTCCAAGCACAGAGTGGGCCTTATGTCAGGTAGCAGGAAGGTTATCCTCTTCTGTAGGTCTGCAACTGTTCCCTCTGCCTATGTGGTCTTTCTGAACCACCCTAGGGCCTAGGGTTGGAGGTTGATGATGGTATCCTGTAATTAATACAGGTGTGATATTTCTTAATTTATCCTAAATGTATTTTCTATCATAATAATTACTTAAATTCATGACTAAAGCCACAAAGAACTATCTCCAGAAAAAATATGACTCCTATGGCAGATGGTATGGCACCCACAAAGCCCTTTTCTCACATCACTGAGTCAGTCTGGAATACATGAGTCAGCAAATGAGATAATCAGAGTATTTAGAAGAACTGAGGCAGGTTCTCCATACCTATTGAAAACATTCAAGAACTGAACACCAGTTCAATACTTAGCATTTAGCAGACACCCTTATCCAGAGCGACTTACAACTCATACAGTCTTACAATTCAAGCAATGATGAGTTAGGGGCCTTGCTTAAGGACCCAACTGTGGCTGCTTGGCAGAGGTATAGTTTAGATATAGATATATTAGAAATAGTTTAGATCTGTAAATTTATGTTATTTAGCAGACACCCTTATCCAGAGCAACTTACAAGTTAATTAATACAGTCTTACAATCCAATCAATTGTGGGTTAAGGGCCTTGCTAAGGAACCCTACTGTGGCAGAGGTGAGATTTGAACCTAGGACCTTCTGGTTGATAGTCCAGTATCTGAGACGTTAATGCAGAAGACATAAACAGATACTGTAAATCTGTTTGGTACCTAAAATATTACATAGTATTGTGTATTTATGTACTGTAACAGGAAATCATTGGGTCCAGGTGAAGAGTGATGGGGACGGTACTAAAAAAAGGACAACAAAAAGTCAGAAATACTCTTCTTTATGCAATCCATATAAGAGATAGGGACATACAGGTAGTCCCCAATTGCTAATAAGGATATATTTCAAGAAATCCATCGTAAATTCAATTTACCTTAAACCAGGGAGATATATATATTCATACATAAATCATAGTGTAGCCTACCGTTATGCTTAAAACACAATAGCAACCAAATTTTCCTCGCTACATTCACTACACTTCTGTCACGTGGCTCCCTACATTATGCCCTGCCAAGTGCAGGGGAGTATGAAGTGTGTAGCATACCTTAAACATGCTTAAAACACTTACATTAAACTACAATTGGACAAACTCATTAACATAAAGCTCAATTTATGACAATCTCATCTAATTTACTGAATAATGTATTGAAAGTTAAAAAAAAATTATAATTATTGTGCGACCATGGCTATCCCTCGCCATTTTTCAGCACTCATCACTTCAGCCATGTGACTCCCTGCATCATGCACTGCTGACTTTCTCATCAGACTGTGAGAGAGTACTGCATATACAGTGGAGGAAATAATTATTTGATCCCTTGCTGATTTTGTAAGTTTCCCCACTTGGTATGAAAAGTCTATAAGTTTAAAAGTAGGTTTTTTTTAACAGTGAGAGATAGAATATCTAAAAGAAAATCCAGAAAATTATATTGTATAAAATATATGCATTTATTTGCATTTTGCAGACAGAAATAACTATTTGATCCCTCTAGCAATCAAGTTAATAAGACTTAATACTTGGTGACAAAACCCTTGTTGGCAAACACAGCAGTCAGATGTTTTTTTTGTAGTTGATGATGAGGTTTGAGCATGTCAGGAGCAATTTTGGTTCACTCCTCTTTGCAGATCATCTCTAAATAGTTACGATTTTGAGGCTGTCGCTTGGCAACTCGGACATTCAGCTCCCTCCATAAGTTTTCTATGGGATTAAGGTCTGGACACTCCATGACCTTAATGTGCTTCTTTTTGAGCCAGTCCTTTGTTGCCTTGGCTGTATGTTTTGGGTCACTGCTGTGCTGGAAGGCCCAGACACGACCCATTTTTAATGTCCTGGTGGAGGTAAGGAGGTTGTCACTCAGGATTTGACGGTATATGGCTTTAGCTGTTCTCCTATTGATGCGGTGAAGTAGTCCTGTGCCTTTAGCAGAGAAACACCACCAAAACATAATGTTTCCACCTCCATGCTTGACAGTGGAGGTGCTGTCACAATCAGCATTTCTCTTCCTCCAAACAGTTTGGGTTAATGCCAGAGGTTCTCCCAATCAGTCTCTGAATCATCCAGGTGTCCAGTGAAAACTTCAGACGGGCCTGCACATGGCAGGGCCATGATAAGGGGGATATTGCAGGATCTTCAGGATTTTAATCCATTTAATGCATTACCAATGGCTTTCTTGGTGCCTGTGGTCCCAGCTGCCTTAAGATCATTAACAAGTTCCCTCCATGTGGTCTTAGACTGATTTCTCACCTTCCTCCTAATCAAGGATACACCATGAGGTTAAATTTTTCATGGAGCCCCAGATCAAGGTCGATTGACAGTCATTTTGTATTTCCTCTATTTTTTTACAATGGCACAAACAGTTATCTCCTTGTCACCCAGCATCCCAGTTTTGTAGCCCATTCCAGCCTTGTTCAGGTCTATGATCTTGTCCCTGACATCCTTAGAAAGCTCTTTGGTCTTGCCCATTTTGGAGAGTTAGAGTCTGACTGACTAATTTAGTCTGTGGACATGTGTCTTTTATACAGGTGACAATTTAAGACAGCTGTCTTTAATGCAGGTAACGAGTTGAATCTTTGTTAGGGGATCAAATACTAATTTCTCTCTGCAAAATGCAAATAAATCAATATATTTTATACAATGGAATTTTCTAGATTTTCTTTTAGATATTCTGTCTCTCACTGTTAAAATAAACCTAACCTCAAAATTATATTTTCATATATTTTTTCAATCATATTTTCATATATTTCATATTAAATTTTCATATCTTTGTAAGTGGGCAAACTCACAAAATCAGCAAGTGATCAAATAATTATTCCCTCCTCTGTATTTGTGTACACTATGTATTGCTTGCCCAGGGAAATTAAAAATTCAGAGGTTCTTTTCTGTTGAATGCGTATTTCTTTGATTCCCATAGTAAAGTTAATATATTTTAATTGATCACAAAATTAGGTAATATTAACCCTAATTATAACCCAATGAAATATCCATTAATTTTTGTGAGCAGTGTAATATGTCTGTAAATTGTAAAACATGGTGTGCCTGTATAATATTATTCTATTTATGATCTGTAAGATAAGGAGGCAACAGTGCTGAAGAGTAGAGAGTTTTGATGATGAATTTATGGAATTCAAGCTACACTAAGTTCAGCCCAGGTCTTGATTGACCTTTTCTGTCTGGCCACTCTAGCACCCATTGCTGCACTGAGAAAGGCCTGTACAGCTTCTCTGCCTCTGGGATCCGACTCCGACCATATAGTCTCTTTAGTGGAGATCCCCAGAATCCAGCATGGGATCTGGACCTGGCGGAGCAAAAGATATGCTAAATGCTCAAAATGGTCAACAGGTGGTCCATTACCTCAACTGGAACTCCCAATTTGATGACATAAGTGGTGGCAAGAAAGTTGCCTATAGCCCCTGCCTTGACTACGGCAAGATTATGCTGTTTGTGGGTCTCCCACACTAGGGTCACTTAAAAAGGACTGACATGGAAGGAGATTCATCTAAGCTTGTCAAAAATCTCTCCCAGAGGTTGGGCTAAGCAATTACTGATTGTTTTTGACTGCACAAGTGAAGACCGGGATGATAACCATTTAGAAAAATGTTTCTCTTCATGCAATTGCAACGAAATCAGAGATTTCATCATCTACTGATGATAATATCTTCAAAATGATCAATGATCATCAAAAGATCTTGAGAAATCTCTGCAAGTAAGCGGCAAGTCCGAAAACCAACATTAAAAGCTAAGACCTTACAAGACATAATTACTACATAACAAACTCAATAGGTATATATGATGTTAATTGGTGGGTTCTGCTTTTAAGCACACTGAGGAGAAAGTGAACTGTGTTTTCTGGAGTGATAAACTGAATTTTAGCTCAGCTATCAATTGACAGTCTTGTAAATTTATCAGGATCTGAAGGATGTCTGGATAATGTAATAATAGTTTTTATATGTTTTGATGTTTTGCACCTTTTAATTAAGAAGAAAATGATTCAGCATACAGTGAGAGACAGAATGTGACCAAATGAATTAATGGGGCAGGAGTTGGAGATCCTGGTACTATACCCCTGAAGCTCATCTAAGAAATGTATTATTGCATTTGGATGAGAGTGTGTCAGACGGACTCGACTGGACTATACCAAGCCCAGCACATTTGGGATAAACTAGAGCATGGCTAAGAGACAGGCCGTGCTCCAGTTCACCACAGTCATGCTTCAAAATCTAGTAGAAACTGGCCAAAATATTTAAAGTGACCAAAGAGGGAAAAGAGAAAATACTTCATAATAGTCTAGGTTTGGGACAGCAAAACTGTTAAAGGAGGAGGAATAAGGGGGAAATGGCTACCAGGTTGACACAGACATGAGAAAAATCAAGTATATTAGGGAACCTACTCTGTAATAATATGCATGGTGTTAAATGTTTTATATGCATTGTGTACTGTATGCAGGAGAGAGTTAGTAAATAAAGCTATAATACATAATAAGCATGTAGAAAAAGAGTAATAAAACACCAGGTTTAGCAGACGTTTACAAGTTGCAATTTTCTTTTGTTAGAAGAATAGAGGGCCTTGGTGGTATTTTGGGATTATTCCTATTATTTTCGTTAACCTGAGGGGACACCCAGTTTGAAAAGAAGTGTGGCGGCGTTTGGCGACACCATGTGGCAATAGGTTCAGACCATGTCTCTATAGCTGCTGCAATGTGGTTGTAATAGTCTATTTGCTGTATATCCCTGTCCGACTCCGATTATTCTTAGCCTTTGTATCAGTTTTGGTGATTATAACATTGGTTATTGTAATATCTCATTTACAAAACGATAACAAGCCTTCCCACAATAAGGAATAATAATGAAACGTCCCCATATTAAGCAATGAAATTAAAAGTTGGCACTTTTGAAAACACGAGAGCAAGTGGCTGACAATGAAACCATTGAATTCTTCAGTGAATAGCGTTTAATTGTAATTGAATTAAAGAAGGCGGATTTGCAGCGTGTCCTGTAGGAGAGGGTATATGGTATATCCTGCACTCAAAACGTCCATGGCTAAATGTGTTGTCTCGACAGTAGTCCACTCCAAGACGGATTCGCTAAATATGCGAACCGGGAAAAAATCACCAGGCAATTTTTGACCACCTTATAAATTCGGCTTATCTTGATTATGGTTATGTTCACTCCGTCTTCATCACGGCAAGGCTGTGTGCTGTCCTTTTAATCAACAGCCACAGACAGTAAAGTGGGAAAACCTAAACGTGACGTCAATGCCTAGTAACTGACACAGCCCCCAGCAGGAAAATGGTCTGATTGCAGGGCTTAATTATCATTATATACTATTTTATTTAGGTAAAACTGTATAGATGACCATTTCATTTGCATTGCAATCGATAATCGCCCGTTCTACCTCTCTCTCGTTCTTGTTTTGTTACGAGCAACGAATCCGTCCCGAGTTTCCAAGCGAAAGTTGCATGGAGACACAGCACACAGTGCGTAAGACGCGTGTAATGAAGATAATAGTGAGAGGGGAGAGATAAAGGAGAGGGAGAGCGGGAACAAACTCACACCAAGAGAGATCATACCGGATCCCCACCGATTAGTTTAAGGGCTGGTATATGCAAAAAAAAAAGAAAAGGTGCAGTATTGTAGCCAAAAATGACTGCATCGCTGCAACGAAGGCGTTTCGAAACCCTTGCACGGAGTTGGAGAGGCAGAATTAATGTACAATGCATGCACTCGACGTAACGCTCCTGAGCGATGCCTTTGTGAGTGTTTTTTTTTCGTACCGCGAGCTAAAAATAGCAGCACTGTTTGATCGCGCTCCAGAAATAGGCAGAGGGGTAACACTTGTATAAAAAGGACTGCAATACTGAGAAACCGTGGACGTGTTGCCGAGGTTAGATATGAATGAAAGGCATCATTTGATTGTCTTTCTGTGAATGTGCATTATGGTCACGTTTGCCTGGTTTAAAACATGTTTGTTTCCCCCATTTTCATCCAGGACTGCGTAGGTAAGTACACATGCAAAGCAGTGTTTTTGATATACTTTTTGTGTTTGCTGATTGCATGTGGTGTGGTGCATGGTTGTGGTTGTACTCTATAGAATTTATTTGCCAAATAAACGTGGTATGTGGCATGTACTTTACTCAAGCATTGATGACAATTTTGTGCTTCTCTGCAAGGGAAATTAAAACCTCTAAAGACTTCTCTCTCTCTAGAGCAGGAATCGCACTAGTGCTGAATATGAAAACCGAAAGGCAAGACCAAACACAATTGTTTGACGGCGCTGTTGAGCCATTTTTGCTTTCTGGCTTCGCTACAACAAGAAGTTCGCGAATGGAAATCCCTAACATCTGAAGAGCATGAGGTGATGCTGGGATGCTAATTGAAGAGGATATTTGAAATAAGCGCGTATAAGAATGAAGCGGTGCCAAATATGACAAGAAAAAGCGCTGCACCAGAGCCTAAGACGGGGGAGCCCACAGGCTGCACAGTTGGGCTGAAAATACGACAGTGTGGCGTCAAGGGGAGCCTTTGCTCCTGCTCGACCTGCGCCAAAATTACCCTCATCTGCTTTTTTTTCTAAACCACTCTCGGAGGAGACGCAGATCAAGTAGTCTTGCCTTGCATTTTTAGGTTCCATGCTCATTAGTTTTTTTTGGCAACCTTTCTGTCTGCGTTGTTTATGCACTCCTTTCAGGTTGCAGTCAAAATCTAGACATAAAATGGCAATAGGCGGACTGTCTTGGATTACTCTTCCGCCCACGTCATTTTCATCATACAGCACTGCAACAGACTATTTTTTTAGTAGCAGTGAACTGAAATTTGGCCTTTGTGTCAATATGCCTAAATGTGTCACTTTGTGTTTATAGGCGTTGTTTGCCAGATCTCACTGGCCATAACAAATCTATACCTGGCAATACCTTTGCCTTCTATGATATTCTTTGCAGGTTTGTTGTAATTGCACCGCGCAAACGTCAAATAAACGTGGCTCAGGTTGTGGAAGTGCGTGAGATACTTGCACGTAAGAAACAACAGTTGGTAGATACCTGTCAATCCAAAGCAGCTGTAGTGATCTCAAAAGACTTGGATAATGTGGGCTTGCGAGACTAAAACTGTCTAGAATAATCGTTTTACCCGAGTTCCCATGACTCCAGTATTATGTGGTGATTACCCACCATGATATAGCATTCAGTGAAACAGTAAACAATTGCACTTCCAGTAATGTTAAATGGTGGTGTTCAAGGAACAACGGCATGGAAGAGAAAAAAGCGATCTTGATTACCTTGACCATTTCAAATGCCTTGTGGATTGCTTTGTCAATGCATTTTGGATCAGACATACCAATATCTTCTTTATTAATTCGATGCTGGTCGTGTAATATTAGTGATAACATGGATTTATCCGAGTCGTGACTGCTATAGTGAGTAATATGGGCGCGTTGGCTGCGTCAAGAGATGCAGTCGCTGTGCGCTGCAGACGGAAGGGGGGAATCGTGACTGACTGCTGGAGCCGTCCGCAAACAAAACGACCACCCAATAAAATCCTCATAATGGTGGCATCTGGGCAAGATGTTTACACATGTTATCTCTCTAGTCCTTAACTCTGCCTTGAGCCACCTCAACCTCCCCTTGCACCAACGAAGCCATGAGAAGAATATCAGTGATTAAGGGACGGGAGGGAGGATCTTGGTTTGAGATTAGTTCAGACTGGTGGGTACGTATTGGGCGGGGGGTGTCCAGATATAGATCGTGACCCTCCCACCTAGTAAAATCTCTGCCATAGAGTTCCAAAAAGGGATTTCCAGAGACTTTGTGGTGCATATTGACAAATGATTGCTATGTGGATATAGGAACAGAAATTCACTGGTAAGTAAAATCTAGCTACCAATATTACCTGTATTGGACCTGTTATTCTAAAGTAGATTGTTGTTGTGAGTTTTTCGAGCTGTGAAACTAATAACAACGCAGTGTGTTCTGTTTTATGTTTTGAAGCAACATGTGCTACGTTGTCAATTAACATGCTGTTGCATATAATCCTAAATTAACTGTAAGAGTAAGTAATTTAGTACACTGATAAACCATTTAATAGTCGATGGACGAGGTAGATTTATATTAAATCACTACATAGAATTTGAGTTATTTTAAAGATAGTTTGTGGAGACCCCCGCGTTTTGACTAAATGGTATCAGCCAGTGAACTCTCTGTGGTCATGCAATGAAACTGCTCCAGAAAGCTGTTGTGTTGTTGGCTTCATGTGATGTGCTGAGATGATCTCTTGACGTGCTTGCAAAATCTTTGACAGAGAACGATTCTAACGTGTAGGGCAGTAGTTTTCATAAACATTGGGCGAATACTCTGCTTTAAGGTCCGTCTTCGTGTAACCGGGTATTTGACAGTAAACGTGATTACATGATGTTCTGAATGCTGTATGAATAAGGATATCACGACCCACTCTGAGAAAGACACACACTCTTGCACTCACACACACACACACACACACACACACACACACACACACACACACACACACACACACACACACACACACA